>OY720462.1:28462529-28527546 GCA_963082715.1 Harpalus rubripes | reverse complement strand
CTAGATCGTTTAAGAAAATGCTAAAAAGGATAGGACTAAGGATCTCACCTTGCAAGACGCCCTCGGATATATGAATTTGATTAGATGTTATATTATCTATTTTTATTTCTAAAGAAGCATTTTTGTAAAGTGCTTGGATTATTCTAATAATTTTACTTGAGACCCCTGTGCGGTTTAACTTTTCCCATAGTAAATTATGGTTAATGCTATCAAACGCTCTACGAAAATCTACGAATAAAGCAAAGGTAGAGTTCTTTTTTTGACGTAAATGTATATGTGAAATTGCCATTAATGAAAATATATTTTCTCTTGCCCCCCTATCGCGTCTAAAACCTGTTTGGAATTCGCCTAAAATATCATTAGACTCACACCAAAGTTGAAGCCTATTATAAATAATTTGAGTGAAAATTTTGCTTACGCAGTTGAAAAGAGCTATACCTCTGTAGTTCGACGGGTCTAACCTGTTACCTTTTTTGTAAAGTAAGAAAAGTCTAGTTGTAGACCATGATGTGGGAATATTTTCTGTGTCTAAAATTACATTATATAAATTCAAAAGATAGTGAACCCAATTGGATGGTAAGTTTTTGTAAAATTCATTTGATATTTCGTCTACTCCAGGTGCTTTGTTATTCTTACTGTTTATGATACTATACTTTAGTTCATCCTGCGTTATTTCTGCATCGAGAATTGGGTGCCTGCAGTCATAAACTTCAATTGGTTCCGGTGCTATATTCTGAGCTTGACTGTATTGCCTGTTATAGAAGTTTTCCCATTCTTCTATTTTTATTTCATTGTTAATTTTGACTTTAGTGTTCAAACGTTTAACAGTACTCCAAAAAGAAGAGTTGTTATTTGTGTTCGCAAGTAAATTTTGAATATTTCTGTTATAATCTTTTTTAGCTTGTTTAATCGATTTCCTATATAATTTTTTATACTTTAAAAATTCTAAAAGTGCGTTTTCAGCAAAGTTTTTATGATAATCCCGCAGCAAATGTTTACATTGTTTTCTAAGTGCGGCACACTCGGCTGAGAACCATGGTTGCGAATTTTGTCTATGTTGTGCGGATTGTATTTTTACAACATTTAACATTTTAGAGTTGCAAGCAGCTTCTTTAATTGCTGAGATTAAATTATCACTTAGCTCATTTGTATTCTTGCTGTTAAAGTATATTCTATCAGAAGAATTTAAAAGATTTTGGTAAATTTCATTATTATTAATCTTAAACTTAAAATTGCATAGGTATTTAATTAATAACGTGTTACCACTGCTGGTGTTATTGACATAATTACCAATATGTAATGAACAAATGCCATGTTCTGAACTGAGTGTGTGATAAATTTTGAATTTAGAAACATTTTCTAACAAATTTAGTGAACCCCAAGCTAGATCGATAGTGCTTTTGCCAGTTTTACTGATAAAGGAAAATCTACCTGGTATGTCTCCCTGGGTGCGTCCATTTAGGAGGAATAACCCATGTGATTCCATAATTTGTGTTAGAAGCTTCCCTCTTTCATTGTGAGTAATGTGTAACGGGTTTCTGTTTGCGGTTACGAAATTAGATGAAATTATACAGGCTTCATCGTCTTCTACCTGATTTAGTAGTCCAACGTGTGCATTGAAGTCACCGAAGACCAAGATTTTGTGCTTGTCCATTGTCTCTGAAATATTATGAAGTAAATCATCGAGCATATTTATACAAGTTTTATTATTAAGAGATGGCTTTAAATATAAAAATATAAATATATATTTTGAGTTTTTTGTAAGAAATTCTATTACAATCCACAAGTATGAGTTTTCAATCAACTTAAAATTTACCATGGGTTTATTTTTAATAAGGAAGACTAACCCGGCACTAGCCCGGCCTTTACTTTTCTCTTTTACTGCATTGCTACAAATTATATGATAATTTTCCTTATTTAGGAAGGCTGGTAATTTGTTAATCTCATTACAATACCAGGTTTCATTAATACACAATAAATCAGCTTGCAATAGATTTTCTTGAGTATCAAAATCAATTTTAAATATATTATCAAAGCCACTAATATTCCAAAAAACTATTAACAACTGATCTTCCTTTAAAAAGTAATTGTTTGTTATACTTAGCTTATTTTCATGAATGTGTACTGATTCGTAGTTCGTACTGGAGATCAGTGTGGTCGGCGGAGTGGTTGAAGACGCTTCATGAATGAGTACTGCTTCGTAGGCCGCACTGTTGTTCGGTGAAGTTGATGGAGTAGTTTTAGTCATACCTGACAACGTTTCATGACTGTGTACTGGTTCGTAGTTCGCTCTGGAGGTCGGTGGGGTCGATGGAGTAGTTGTGGTCATACATGAAGTTGTTGGATGTCTCGCAATGGAAAAAACTGTTGCTCTGTCTTTCCCTCAGGTTTGTCGGCTAGTTTTTGGTTGTTTGCTTCTGCCGGTTTTAGCATTTTGAGTTTTTGAGTTAAGTTTACTGTGGGGCTGTTTACTTCATCCGAAGAGGTGCTCGCTCTTGTTCGTTTGTTTATTGACTTGTTGTGTTGAGAGCTGGATTTTTCGATAATGTATAACTTATTACGGAATATTTTAACGTTATTACCTGAAGCTTTGTGTTCTTTTCTTGATGTTAAAAGTTCCTTTCTCTTTATTTGATCTTCCATAGTTAGGTCTTCGTTTATATATATTCCACTGCCTTTCAGGGAAGTTCTTTTAGAATATATTAAATTACGTGTACTTAGGGATGAAAAAGATACTTGTACGAGCCTACATTTATCGCCTTTACGGCCAATACGGTGGACTGTTTCGAGTTCGGTATCGTTTATATTCAGATTTAAATGTTCATTTATTATTTTACGAATATTTTCTGCAAGCCCTTTATTATTGAGTTCGCTTTCGGTTATACCAACGAATATTAGGTTACGTCTCTTAACGTGTTTTTCTAGGTAATATATTCTGCTTTGCTGTTCGAGAACTTTTTGCTGAAGTACAGCAACATTGTTGTTACATTGACTAAGTTCTTCTTTAAAGTTATGAAAATAGTTCTTAATTACCTTCATCTCGCCTTCAATGTTGTCCAATTTATCTAGTTTATCCATTCTTGCTAATATTAATTGCAAGTTTGCGTTACAATCCTCTGAGCACATGTTATATTGAGGTTATGTGTACTTTTTGCACTATATAGAAAATATTTTACACTAATTTTTATAACTTTGAGAATATAAGTGTTATTCTATGTTTACTGTGTATTATAAGTTACACTACTTTCACTTTTCCAGAAAAAAACTTTTATTAGTAAAATGCTACGTCTTACTTTGTCGAAGTCAGTGTTGCCAATCACCCTTACAGGTAAGTAGGTTAATCTTACAATTATATTTGTAACATAATAATCTGCTGAATTCGCTTGCAGCTACAATCTGTTTTATATGTGATTTGTTTTTGACACATTTAATTATTTTGCACTTGGGTTGTTAAATATGGATGTATTTCTTGAAGTAATGAAACTTATAAAGTTTCAAACTAATGAATTTCTTCTATTTCTGTCATATTAATATCAAATGCTTACAAGTAAGACAAAATACATAGCAGTCAGTCACATTGACGTGACATTGACATTCGGATCAGTTCAGAATCTATTTGAGCCTGTTTCAAAGGTGTTGCTTCGCGGAGGCAGGGACGAAGAAAATGGGTAGTACAAGATCATTTATCCCCTTTTAAAAAGAACGGTTTTGGGTAGCTACGTGCTACTCGGAGTTGATATTCTTGGTAAAAAGAAAGCGGCTATAGAATCTCTTACATGAAACTTTCTGTATGGAATTTACATAGAACAAACAGAATATAATGTACTAGAAACTTGGAATCTTGTGTAAGAAACTTTCTGTATGGAATAGGCAACTCTTCCTAAGTGGTATACCATCTTGTGGCAGATTTTGGAAGCTCTCAGATAGACATAAGTCATAACCTTTAAGCCTGCTTCAGAGTTTACATAACGTAACATAACATATCGTAGCATAACATAAAGAAAATATGGTATGGATGTATGTAAACCGGTATAGTATTTCATAGTTTTCGTAAGAAACATAACATAACATAACGTAACTTAAGAAAACATAGAATATGGCCAAATTTTATTTCCTTACGAATACGTTATGTTAATCGGTTATGTTCGGACGCGTACGTGAGTTATCGTGTACCACATTTCAAAACAACAATAGCTGTCAATTGAATTGTCAATTCCAGTTTGTGATTAACATTTAAGTTGCTGTCAACATGGACGAAGCATTACCAATTCCAAAATATTTAACATGAAGTTAGCAGATATTTATAATACTTGGAACTATGAAACCTTCACTGATTCCTCATGTTACGTTATGTTATGTAATATTATGCTATGATATGTTACGTTATGTAAACTTTGAAGCAGGCTTTATGAGTACTACGGTACAAATTCCGTGTATTTATTAATGTATTTCTATGTTATAGTGTCAAAATCAAATTTTTATTGCTGTATTCCATAGTGTAATTCGTGGATAAAGAAAGATACTTATTTATATTTCCATTCTTTTCCATTACAGACAAAGAAAAAATAATGGGCAACATCCACTTATAAATTCCCACAGTCTTCTCTTCCAATCAAAGACAGGGAAGAAAGGGCTAGGAAACGAACTAAATAAGCACATTTAAATGAATTATTTATTGATGTACGATCCAGAACCAACATTTTTGGACACGAATGAAGCAACAGAAAACGAAATAATTGCAGCTAACTGTATTATTAGATGTAATTAACGTGCAAGAAACCTTTTCGCGACTTTGCAGTACAAGTTAACATACCGAATTTCTTAACCTTGAGTGTTTTAAGTACGACAAATAGTGCTCTTTGTAGTTTTACTATATATTCAAAGTTTCCTTCAATAGTATGATACGCACGGCAGTACTTGTTTGCAAACAAAGTGCATGTATCGGTATATCATTTGCATTTGTTGTGGTCTCCGTAATTACCACACCACATAAAACAATATGCTCAACTTTGAAAACTTCCTCGGCCAAAAATGAGAGTTTATTAAATTTCATAACCTACAAAAATTTCAAAATTATAGTACTGTTTGGTACTAAATACAAAAGTTATATTAATAAAATGTAGAATAATTTGACAACAAACTTACTGTTTACGGGCCAGTATTTCCATTTCAGAATAAAATGTGGAATAGTTAACTACAGAATATATTTATTCTCAGAGTATTTTTAGGAATAAAGTATTCATATGTATATCCAAGTGCATTTAATCCGTAGATAGTTATTCCGCGAATAACGTTCAGTATTTTATATTGGTAACAAAATAAATCATAAGACGGAGACAGATGTATACGTATTTTTTATGGATTGAACAAGAATAAAACATTGACTTCTTTTATTAAATTATAAGTTGTTACATTTTTCTTGATGGTACATTTTAAATATTTATTTATTTTAATTATTACTGCCTCTTGATGAGTACCACAAATTAAATATAGATATTAAATATTATAAATAAAACACATAAAATAAAATCTTCTTATCGATTTCGGTTTATTAAACCATCTTCAGAGAAAAAAAAATACATAAACAGAAAAATTATAAATATAAATATAAAATTATATTATATATATTATATTATATTTTAAATTTATATTTATAATTTTTCTGTTTATGTATTTTTTCTCTGAAGATGGTTTAATAAACCGAAATCGATAAGAAGATTTTATTTTATGTGTTTTATTTATAATATTTAATATCTATATTTAATTTGTGGTACTCATCAAGAGGCAGTAATAATTAAAATAAATAAATAAAACATTGAGTTTCGTACCCTACTTCATGCTAGTCTGTATGACATTTATACAGTGCTGGATTATTGCATAAGCCAACTAAGCTATAGCTTAGGGCCCCGACTCATTGGGGGCCCCGTGGAAATTGTAAAAAAAAATGAAACACATAATAATGAACATTTTTCTTGGTAAAAACTAACGTAGTTTAGAAATTTATGGAATATATAAGTTTGTGTATGCATTAACTGCAAGTCATTTCTAAAGGTCAAGAATTAGTTGATTTTATATTAAAGGCGAAAAATTCGCGTTTTTAACAATTCATCTTCGAAGTGTAGTGCAGTGGATAGAGGATAGTATCCCATTAGTGATCCTTCTATCGGCCTATCAGCCTACCTCCTCCACTCGGGCAAGTTTTGCGCGCTCGACAAAGGAGGTTGTACGTCAATATCAACTTAAAGTTACAGACTTGAGTCCGACCAAATCGGAAAGTTATCAAGTGTTATTATTCATCAATTACCTAATAAAAGACTTTGCGGCTCGAAAATGCAGAAAAGGACTATTCTAAGTCACTTAAATATAATCTAATTATTCACCGGATAAGTTTCAAATAGTGCAATTGTTAAAGTTATTAATGTAGTTACGCATTGTATATTATTTTAAATTATAAAGACCTGCTAATAGTGTCAATATTCATTTACTTATTTTCCTGCCAATAACCTTTTCTACTCTTTTCAATTATACCGTTTAAAAATAAAGATACATACAATTATAAATAATAATAATAATAATAATAATTTTCTTAAAGCCGGGGGGGGGGGGTCGGATTTAGGGGCCCACAAAACCTGTTGTGCTTAGGGCCCCTCGGGGTTAATCCGGTCCTGCATTTATAGGTATCTAATCAGTTATCAATGTTGCTGTTCGCTTTTACTTTTCATTAACAGATTAAAATGGAATCAAAGAGAGACCGTAGTTCTAATTTTACGAAACCTGAAATAAGATTATTAGTGGACATAATTCTTAAGCACAAGGATGTTATTGAAAATAAAAGAACAGATGCAGTTGGAATTAAATATAAAAATGAGACGTGAAAAATAATCGAAGAAGAATTTAATTCGCTAATTGGATTACAGCACAGAAATTTTAAAACTTTAAGGATCAAATATGATAGTTTGAAGAAGAACGTTAGAAAAAAGCAGCAGAACAAAAAAACAGCTATACATGTTATAAATGACGATTAAATGTTAGCGCTGAAAATTAGAATATTAAAACACATTTATCACCCAAACCGGTATATACAGTATTAATACAAAGATAATAACAAATCTAGATGACCGTCGCCTGGCCGAACCCGGTCACGCGGAATCCTCTTTCACGCTGTGATTATTTCTGTAAAAGAATTAAAACATGAGAAATACTCAGTGAGGAGGCAATTATTTACAAAAGGTTCAGGCATTCACACACCGTACATACATGTTGGCAACTACGGGCAGTACCGCTAGTTACTACGGAACCTCTGCCGCTTCGGTGGTGATCCGGAGACATTCCTCTTAACCAACTGGATCAGATCACTACAGCCCTAACTGCTGCTACGCTGGCTAATGTAGTTACGCATTGTATATTATTTTAAATTATAAAGACCTGCTAATAGTGTCAATATTCATTTACTTATTTTCCTGCCAATAACCTTTTCTACTCTTTTCAATTATACCGTTTAAAAATAAAGATACATACAATTATAAATAATAATAATAATAATAATAATTTTCTTAAAGCCGGGGGGGGGGGTCGGATTTAGGGGCCCACAAAACCTGTTGTGCTTAGGGCCCCTCGGGGTTAATCCGGTCCTGCATTTATAGGTATCTAATCAGTTATCAATGTTGCTGTTCGCTTTTACTTTTCATTAACAGATTAAAATGGAATCAAAGAGAGACCGTAGTTCTAATTTTACGAAACCTGAAATAAGATTATTAGTGGACATAATTCTTAAGCACAAGGATGTTATTGAAAATAAAAGAACAGATGCAGTTGGAATTAAATATAAAAATGAGACGTGAAAAATAATCGAAGAAGAATTTAATTCGCTAATTGGATTACAGCACAGAAATTTTAAAACTTTAAGGATCAAATATGATAGTTTGAAGAAGAACGTTAGAAAAAAGCAGCAGAACAAAAAAACAGCTATACATGTTATAAATGACGATTAAATGTTAGCGCTGAAAATTAGAATATTAAAACACATTTATCACCCAAACCGGTATATACAGTATTAATACAAAGATAATAACAAATCTAGATGACCGTCGCCTGGCCGAACCCGGTCACGCGGAATCCTCTTTCACGCTGTGATTATTTCTGTAAAAGAATTAAAACATGAGAAATACTCAGTGAGGAGGCAATTATTTACAAAAGGTTCAGGCATTCACACACCGTACATACATGTTGGCAACTACGGGCAGTACCGCTAGTTACTACGGAACCTCTGCAGCTTCGGTGGTGATCCGGAGACATTCCTCTTAACCAACTGGATCAGATCACTACAGCCCTAACTGCTGCTACGCTGGCGACCACAGAATGTGGGTCACTACAGCCTTCCCTGCTGCTACGCTGGCGACCCTCGGGTTCACACGAGCGGCCACTACGGAACCTCTGCCGCTTCGGTGGTGATCCGGAGACATTCCTCTTAACCAACTGGATCAGATCACTACAGCCCTAACTGCTGCTACCGTTGGCGACACCAGATGTGGGTCACTACAGCCTTCCCTGCTGCTACCGTTGGCGACCCTCGGGTTCACACGATGCGGCCACTACAGTACCCAGTACTGCTCACACGCACACTCACAATCATACACATGCTAGATTAACTCTCTCACTTGAATCACTATAATATCGATGTTCTCACACTGAAATCTAGAAATAAACTGAAAAAAAATAAGTGAATACCAGTATCATTAAATGTAGCTCTTATCCAACAGCATCGGTTACGTACCTAAATAGCTAATTAGAGACAAAACATAATAAATTTAATAAAAATAATCTTACGCAAAATAATATCTGTGACATACATAACTGGTTGTGGACCGGTAGTTGAAATAAAATTTGATGATTTTGAAGAAATTTTATTGGAAGTAATAAAAGTAAATGTGGAAGGTGACATGATAGTAATAATTTGGGTACAAAGTTAATATTTTTTCCGTGGTGCGACATACTTCCAAGATTTGCACAGTATTCAGTATGAGAAAACGATAATTTAGATAGAAATGCATCTCAAACCTCAATTAACTCTCGAAATATTTGATCAGTGACGTATGTAACTATATCTCTTGGGCCCCTATGCGAAAAATATTCTGCCCCCTCCCCCGATATACAAACCTCCAAGAAAAAAATTAAAAGCAAAAAAACTAATTTTTACAATATATGTGACAATAATTATTTTCAATTTAATTTTTTGTGTAAATAGTAATTAGAATTATGTACTAATAAGTGTCGAATTTGAGGTAGTATCAACTGCACTGTGTCTTTAGAAGATAAACGAAGCCGATTTTGATATTCTTCATCATTCCAAATATGAAAATTATCTGGTCTTCTTCTAACTGTATAAGTACGTTCAATATAAAATCAATTCTTCATCATCATCGTCAAAAATATCTTCAAATTCAATATCCATGTTATAATCTGTCAGATTGACAGATTAACTCGAGTATAATCTGGGAATTAATATTTATTCGCTGCCCGATGGAACGATTAAGTTTATTCCACAGTTAACACTTTTAATCTAGGAGTAAATGATAACTTTCGATGGAAATAGGTAAAACCATATTTAATCTACGATTAAAATTTATTCCAAGAATAAGTAAAAATAACTAGAGTTGGAAATACCGGCCCTAAATATATAGAAATCAACACGGAATACAGGAAAGAAACATGAACTTTCAACAGTAATATTGTCTCAGTCAGTAGGAATGTTCCTCGAGTATGTCTATCTGGCAGCTTCCTTAACCCACCGTTTCGGCGCTGCGATCTTAATCGAGATCGCCTGGAAAGTAATGTGCTGGCCACATCAGATTTTTTTCTAACGAAACTGAATTATAATTTATATTTACATTTTTTATTTTTATTTTTATAAATCCAAACAATTATAAAACACTGTCGGCGGAGCTCTTGATGAAACCCGACGTAATAAGCATAATGTATTTTACGAGTTTCAATAACTCCGGTAAACATGGGTTTTAAATTTAATAAATACTTTTTTAATTGTATTTCTAAGATCTCACAATAATATTTACACTAAAGCCTGATTCACAACCCGAAATTAGTGGTTAGTATTAGAAGTTACGATTATCACAGAAAGATTGGAATACGTAGTTGCAGTTTAGCGTTCAGTAACGAAATTAGCGCAGGGTAGGTCCGCGCTAAGTTCAGTTAGCGCAAGAGTTTGCAAGCTCCAAACTTATGGTTTGTAGTTAACAGAGTAGCCAATCACAGAATAGTGTAGAATGAAATAGATATGTTGTAAAAAAAGAAAGATGCTGAGACATTTGTTGAGCTTTAAAAGAAATATAGTACATTTTTGTTGAATTGAAGTAGAATTTGAAAGGTATTGACTTTATTATTCAGTTATACGTTTTTAAAATGCGTGTCTTATAAAAATAATATCAGTTTTGTAGGTTGTAGACAACAAAAGCTTATTGTGTTAAACTTTTTTAAACAAAAAAGGGAAGATTCAAAAATATTAAATAATAGGCAAATCCACTAAACAAGAAGTATTAAATTGAACCAGCTCTTAAAAACTTCGAATCAAATGTACTATTTTGCCAACAAAAATTGTTATTCGTAGTCATTAATTTCATGTATTGTGAACTTTGTTTACTAATCTTTAATAACTAATTACAAACACTAATTATAACTACTAACAATAACTACTAATTTCATATTGTGAATGAGGCTTCATTGATTATGTTATTATAGTCGATGTGCATATTTTGAGCGTCGGCGCCTCTTAACGGCTACTTTGGTATCCTTGGATTAATAAATTTTGACATTTCGAGAAAGTGATACAATTTACAATTTTATTTTGAGTTTTTGCTATTGTATTTGAATATTATTCGTCGTAGTATATTGAAATGAATAAAGAAATTATTTAAAATGTTATGTGATTCAAAAAAGTCAAAATACCAATTCCAAAACCATACCAATATTATGACAGAAAATATAATTTTTCTCATAATATATATGATTTCTGTAAACCATTTTATCATACTTAGTTTTACATTATAATTTATAATATTAGTTAAATATTATAAAATACACAATACATGGAAATTGCGATTAAAGAGTTGGAAAACTTGGATGATTGGAAAGAAGAAAGTTTCTGCATATCACGATATCAGTGGATGATGTTAGCATCTTTCTTTTATATTCGCAATATTTCACGAATATTCTTCGTTGAAAATATACCAGGCTCTATATGCAATCAGTTGCACAAGCTCGGAAAGGAGAATACACGAGAAATACGAACCATGTGAATTTCTACTTTTAACATTAATATTACATGTACAAAATATATAATATGTCAAAAATAGACCTTCTATATGATACAACCGCAAGTATTATACAATTTTAAAGTAATTCTCTGCTTCCTATATGGTATTTTGTTGAAATTTTAACTTATAAAACACATTTATATATAATTCATTGTTTCAATCATACGACCATTGTTTCAATTTTATTCATACAAGTATATTTTACAATGAAAAAATATGTAAAGAACTTTTAGTAGAAGATATCGGTTGAAAAGTTAATTTGTTCAGCATATATTCCTCATATATGGTCCCGTGGCCGCGTGCCTGATCGCGAATCTGGGAAACCGGGTTCGATCCCGACTGACACTAATTATTTCAAATTTTAAATGGCACAGAATTGACCCCTGTGGTGCACTCTCCACGTCAGCAATGAGTGTCCGTGAGGTGACGCCTGGTAAACGCCTCCACGGTTCAAATATGTCATCATCATTACCGATATCGCATAGAAAGCAGATTGGCATACCCAGCAACGGGTAATATGCCGTGATGATATACTTATTTATTTTTATTTATATATTCCTCATATTATTCTAGGAAATTTATAAAATATGATACTTCAATCGGTAATTTTGTCAGATTTATTACATCTCCCACTGCATCACATAATATTTGATGTCCTATTATTCATTTTATAAAATAGATATTGCAAAATTATTCTGACATAAAACATAAACTTTTTTATGTTTCAATGAATAACCGCCGTTGGCTTTTGATCATTATTAATATTAACTATTTATAATAATAATCAAGATGTCTACACAACCCTTACTAAAGTCCAAGGAACTGTCAAGGAAAACAAAAACGAACATATATAAAACAATAATCAGACCTATTGTAACCTACGGCAGTGAAACTTGGACACTTACTAGAACAAACCAGATGGCTGTAAATTGTTTCGAAAGAAGAGTACTACGAAAAATATATGGCCCAGTTAAAGAAAACGAAAACCTATGGAGAATAAGGATAAATCTGGAATTAAAGGCACTGTATAACGAGCTGGACTTGGTTACAGTAGCTAAAAAGAATAAGCTAAGGTGGCTAAGGCATGTAGAATTTATGAGGGAGGAAGAACCGGTGAAAAAATATATAAAACAATCCCACAGGGAACAAGACCGCGAGGAAGACCGAAGTTAAGATGGTTCGATGACACCTTAAGTGAAATCAAGAATATGAAGATAGAAAACTGGAGAAACAAAACGAAGGATCGGAAAGGCTGGAGGAGAGCGTTAGAGGCGGCAAGTGCTCTTGAAGGGTCGTAAAGCCAATATGATGATGATAATAATAATTAATTATATTCTATTTCTGGTGCCCGACATAATGAAATGCTCCAAGTTTATGTTTGGAATTTATTATTATATAAATATTTATTAATATATTATACATATTTATATTGGATTAAAAATAATTCATAATAATTTAAATAATCAAAATAATGCCAGTTTATGAATATTAAAATGGGGTAGAATAGTGTGACGTCAGAGTACAGTGCGAAATATGAAGCATTGTCTTAAGCAAAAACGATACTTTCAAAGTAGACTCTATTGACAGAGCACATAAAGGTCAGAATTTAAAGGCTTGTAATTTGATGCTGATATTATCGTTATTATGAAGAAGTTAACTTTGAGATATTAATAATATCAAATTGTAAACATTTTTCTATTAATTCGTAATACAATATATACACATTAATAAACGACAAAGATTTTATTTCAAATTGAAATCAACTCTGCACATTCTGAACTACAGAGTTAACAGCTCAGTAACAGGTTTGCGCAGCTTCAAACATATCCGAGAATTTAGCGACATACCGACTGAGATTTTGTTTGTTAGCGTTTTTGAGGATTTTCAAATCAGTTCTTGTCAGAACTTTAGATTTCTTCTTTTTAAGTCTAAGGTACGTAAATAACTGTCTATCCACATTAATATATTAATAATATGTCGTGTTTTTTAGGGTTCTGTAACCTAAAAATGGTTTGCTCTTTCAAACGGGCACTTTCGGCTGCTTCACGCGATGTTTCACGAACATCTTCGAGATTGAACGAACATGTAATTCCATGCAGTTTTTTAAAACTTAAATAGAATAATTGTTATTATGAATTAGGGTAATATGTTTTGTTTAATCGAAAGAATAATATTCAAACTTAACTGAATGATAGCTTAAATAGCTAACTTTTCTTAAGTAAGATATTGGCGATGAAATGAACTGCTTAAAATTATAGTTCTTATTTGCTGTGGTAATAGGGTTCACTTTGAAAGATGTGTTTACCGGTAGGACAGTAGTTTAAATAAAGCGCGCCGCATATCACGAACTACCCTATTCGCGTTAAATTATTTAGTTTGCGCATGTACAAAAATTACCAAATCAGAGTGATCCACATTAAAAGTTTGATCTTCCGGTTTCATCATAGTGTTGCCAACTGACTGCCAATTTCCCGTTTGGCAGAGAAATTTTACTTTTAAACAGGAAAAAAGAATATTAACCTTAAAAATGGAAAATTTGTATATTAAAAGCTATTCTATATAATTATTATCTATTTTACATTAATTTGTATAACTTATTAAAATAATGACTGGTTAAATATTAAAGATTTAATCATAACAATTGAAATACTAATTTGTCTGTTATCTCTTAGTCAGAAAACATGGAATATATGTATACATCAGAGCACTGCAAGGCCCGGCTCGGCCCGAGTGGGCCGCAAGCTATCCGGCCCGACGGACCGGGCCGGGCCAAATTTTCGTAATTAACATCGGTCTTCAATTGTGACGGGCTTATGTCGGGCCGGGCTTCAACTGTGGTGGGCTCGGGCCGGGCTGGTTTTTTGGATGGGCTTGGATCGGGCCGTCCTGTTTTTTTTTTTTATTTTTTTTTTATTTATTTATAAAACATTATAAGAATGAAAAATTTGCTTCAACATGATGTACTAACCGTAAAATAGTTATTTGTATACCAAGGCCGCGAAATCACTCTTTAACGTTCCGAGAGAAAAATTGTCGCCGAGGCCGCTTGCGGCCGAGGCAAGACGATCTCGAGGACGCTAAAGGATTTCGCGGCCGAAGTGTACACAATATTTTTTGTGCAACCGTGAAAAATATGAAATTAAAAATTTTAATAAATTTTAAACTTTAATTCATTGTAAGTAGAAAGGTGGCCAGTGGCCATGGGATTGACATTTGGTAAACAAAACAATTATAAGTTTTGCAAATAATTCATTAAAAATATTTAAAAACATGTAATTCAGAATGTAAATTGCATTTGTTTTAGAAAGTAAACCGAGAAATTTATTGCTTTCATATTTTCAAAACATCCTATTATTGTCATATTATTTTCTTTTGTGTCAACTTCCAAATGACAAATGACGTTTAGATTATTGGCCGTGGACGCAATTGTATTTCGCGGCTTATTTAGGGAGCGCGAAGTTCTTACTTTGCGTCCGGTTGCATATTTTATAACTCAACTGTTAATTTTTAATTTAACTAATATGGAGCAGTAAATAACTGACATTTCCTTTTTTTCAAAATAAAATTGCCGGTTTTGTCACCATTAGTCAAAATAAAACAAGTGATTTAATTCTACTGTAGCTCATCTCCACGAAAAAAAAGATGATAATTTTTTATTTTCAATGAAATATTAGTTTTCCAAATACCACTTATTAATATTACTTGATAAAAGTTATTTTTAAAGAAAATTTAAATTTGCCTAATAATGCGTAAACACGTGTTCTGTATTATTACTTCTTCAAGCATTTAGTTGCAAGTAAGACATTATTAGAAATGTGTGATAACGTAGTTTTAAGAAAACAAATTAAAATACTTCACCCTGAGATGAGCAAAGAAATCATCTGTTTACTGCTTACTTGACACAAGCTCAAGCTCTATGACGCGGTTGCTTGCTACTATACCCGGACACCCCTATTATTTCAAGATGGACTAAACCTATAGAAAACATTTTGCCTGTCTACTTGCAGCTGAACCTTTCATATTTATACATACAGACTACAGACTAGAGATGCCGATTTTCTTTCAAAAAATCGATTTCTCGAATCGATTCGAATCGAATAAAAAAGATTGATTCAACTAAAAAATCAGTGTGAAAAAATCGATTTACCAAAGATCGAAATAAAAAAATAAATACTCTTGCTTATGACTATATATTTACATTTATTACATATACATATACTGAATACAACAAAAAAAGCATTTTGCATAGTATAAATTAAACAGAAAAAAATTGTTTTACTTCTGTAAACTACTCCTATTTATTTAATCAACCTTTCGGAATCTTCTAAGTGCCTTCGGCAAGAGGAAACAATTACAAAAGTTGTAATGTACATGTAATTTTTTCATCCTATGTTACGCTTGGAGGGTGCCAAAAGCTTGATTAAGTAACTCTTTAAACAGTTCTAAGTGGCATTTATAAAATTTTAACAATAAAATAAATAAATATTTATTTATATTTGATTGTTCAAATTTTACAAATTCTACACAGAAAATTTTAAAGAATTTAAAAATAAAAGTTTTGACAATCTGTCGCCGGAAAATCTGCTTCTCATCTGGTCCATAATATTGGCCGCCTTAGAAAATAGTCGTTCGGCAGGCACCGATGTGCCTACTATGGATAAGTATTTATAGGCTAAGGCAGTTAAAGTTTTAAAAAAAAATTCATCTATGCCAATAATTTAATGGATCGCTATTTAAGTCAATTAATGGTTGATTTAAATAATATTTTAGTTCAGTATTCATTTCATCCGTTGTTCGCTCATTTTCATTTATGGTAACATTTTTATAAGGGCAGAATGAACGCTCCAAATATTGTCTTCACAACAAGAAACGATACGACTAAACTCTAAAGTGAGATGAGATGCTCAATGCGAATTACCAACTCAAAAAAGGCAATTTCTCTAATATTTTATTTGAATAAATATTATTTATTTCGATTCGATATTTAAAGAAAAAATCGATTCCTACAAATATCGTACGTATAAAAATCGATTTAAAAAATGGAGAATCGGGAGTAAGAAAATCGATATACAACAAAATCGATTTAAAATCGGCATCCCTACTACAGACAGGACACAGCACGCTAACACGCAAGTTGGATCGAGGCAGTGTGCTCAACAAATAAACCAAGTATTTTTATTTATATATATATATATATATATATATATATATATATATATATATATATATATATATATATATATATATATATATATATATATATATATATATATATATATATATATATATATATATATATATATATATATATATATTTCTTCTAAGAGCATTATGGAATTAGAAAATTCTGTATCCAATGTTGAGGATACTTCTACTGTTTTGAAAAAACTAGCAAGTAATATACACAAAAGAAAATCGCAGATATCAAAAAATAAAAAAAGCAAAGTATGGGATATGTTTCACTTAATTGTTGACTCGGAAAGAGAAGATGAGATAGGTAAGTACATTTTTCAAATTTTAACATTGCGTATTACGTTCAGCTATAGCTATAGACAGAAACGGCTACTTTTTAAGTATAAGTTTTTAAATAAAAAATACACTTATTAATATTTTTTTTTTAATAATTTTTATAACAAATTTATTTTCTAGATTTTGCGTTCACAATGAAGTCACTGTGATACGCAATCGCATATCGAAATAGCTTTCATTTCAATATGCAACCTATTTGGATACGCCAGTTTTTGTTTTAGAAGGTTGGCACCACAGACATATAATAAGAAATAGACTGCTGGAGCCTTAGACCAGGAATAGAGGGGAGACAGGGCATGCTATGCATTTCGCCGTAAGACGGCTTTCCAAATCATCTGTGCGATTTTCGACCTTATCGAAATGTGAAAATCAGCCGCAAAAGGCTAGTCGGCCAGATGTGTTACATACATGTGAAGTCGACCGATTAAGTTTTCAATGTCAACAAGCGTTATCCACCGTTGTAACCTGTCCGTTATTTATATTACGTATTTTTTATGAATATTCTTTTGTGTTTATTGTACATTTATAAAACAAAATCAAGATAATTTGCAGTTATGGATAATGAAGTATTTATTTAAATTTGGTCAACTGTAACATAACAGTATTTAACTGGTCGGCTAGCCTTTCGCAGCTGATTTTGACATTGCAATAAGGTTCAAAATCGCATAGATGATTTGGAAATATACGCGTGACTATGCCTTGTCTCCTCTCTATTCCTGGTCTAGGGCTGGAGCCATATAACAATTATATGTCACAGTAGGACCACAGTATAGAGAATACAAGCAGTAGCGACACTCTTGTCGGAACCTTTGATGTTTCGTTCCAGGCTGCTCGGCGTGCAGGGGGTAATAATGAGGAGCGCGAAATTTGAAGAAAACATAAAAATATATATTCAATATTTGTTATTTAATATCAAATGATAAAGTGTGATATGGTAAAAATAGGTAATAGTGAAATATAAATATGTAAAAAAAAAATATTTAAAGCCAATGATAATAAATAATTCAATAACCAAGTAATAAATATTATATATCAAATCCAAATGTTATAAATAATTATATATTTATAAAAATACTGGTATTAAAGTAATAATAAATCCATTCTTAGTACTAAACACAAAATATATTTATAAAAAAAGTCGTATTAAAGTAATAAATATTTAAATAATAAACAAGGAACAAATATTTATAAAAATACTAATAATAAAGTAATAAATGTACACAATAACCAAGTAAGAAACATGTAAGTGATCGTAGCATGGTGGTAGCGTGCTAGCTTTTTGTTCCAAAGATTATGGGTTCAAACCCCCAGCAAACTTTAATTTATTTTAATTTTTTCAATATATTTTTGTGTTTTTATTTATTTTTTATTTGTTTTTATTTATTTTAATTTTTTCAATTTATTTTTGTGTTTTTATTTATTTTAATATTTTTTATTTGTTTTTATTTATTTTTATTTGTTTCTATTTATTTTAATTTAACAAGAAAAACAGGAAAACTACAATAAATAGAAACAAATAAAAATAAATAAAAAAATATTAAAACAAATAAAAATACAAAAATAAATTGAATAAATAAAAATTTAGAAAGATTTAAAGAAGTGTGCTGGGGATTTGAACCCGCAATCTTTGGAACAAAAAGCTAGCCCGCTACCATCATGCTATGATCACTTTCTTGTTATGCTTTCTTTTACAGGAAATAATAATTATCACATTAAAATTGCCATAACATTTTCTTATTTTACTTAATTATACTTAATTAATTTTAAACAATTTGTTATTAATATGATGCAATAAATGTTCGCAAACATGTGTATAAAGTTTTACTGCAATACGTTTTAATGGGAGGCAAATATTCAAATTATTCGTATTTCCCATGTTAAATGCCTATGTAACGGATTTCGAGCGCCACCCGGTACAGAATAAACACTTCCAAGACCTGTGCATAATATTAAAATATATATTTTTTTATAAAATTATAACAAATACATGATAATGATTTCAAATACAATGAATATGCACGTAATATATTATTTGAATCTGATTCAAAGTCCCGCTCCTCATTACTTCCCCCTTCAACCCGAGCAGGTTGGAACGAAAATCAGCGAAGTGTCGCTACTGCATATTCTCTATACTGTGGTAGGACCTCGCGCATGACAATTTGGCGCGAAATTTAAATGGACTAAATATAAGAGACACTCATATACTTATTTGCGGACAATTTAGCGCGAAATTGATGTGTTACGTAACTATCTATCATTTTTCAGCAATACTATTTCTGTCGAATAATTCTCCACAAAATATCAATTTTATACTATCCAAACATATAATATCTTTTACTTACTTGTGATATGCTATTCCAGGAATCTGTCTCTTACTCCCACAACATTTAACTAAGCAATACTGCACCATTTTATAATTCAAATGTAATATTTATGCAATCAAATACAAAATTAAAATAACCGTTAGATTTAAAAATTTATAATGACAACAAACGCACGACAGGTGGCAGCACAAGAGATCGAAAGAATCGACGTACGATAAATAGTAAAAGCAAAACGATAGACTAGAGGGTATGTCGAATCTCATAGTCGCCGCTTGCGTAGTCTGAATCTGAAATACGCATCCCTGAAATTTTCCTCATGCTTTACATATTTTTCACATCCAACGCTCGTAAGCTCCAGCAGTCTATCTTATTATATGTCTGTGGTTGGCACTAGTTGACAATTACTTTAACTTTATTTTAATTTATTATTTTTTTTATTTAGAGTTAATAATAAAATTAAAAATTACCCCTAACCTTAAAATTAAATTCATATATGTGTTAGACACGTATTTCGAGAACCAAGTTCTCATCTTCAGTAAAAAAAGTTACGCGAAATCGTATTAAAAGGCAAAAGGTAAATTAGGATTACTCTGTAAACCATGCCAGACGTCCTAAGAACCTTTTATTTGAGAGTAGGTTAGGATTACTCAACATGTGAACCATGCCAGAGGTCCTAAGAACTTAGGACCTCTGATATTAGCCTTAGACTCCATAACACTCTATTATTATTTAGAGCTGTTGATTTACTTTAGTATACAGGTGTTTCCTTTAAAACAACCAGCGCTTTTTTGGGCGAACTAATGACTTTAGAGAAAAATGTTATATACAAAAAATTACCAGGAAAAAGGGCTTAATTTATCAGGAATAATAAATAAAAAATTCAACCAGTGGTTCTCAAACGGTAGAATAAAATTATATTTTTTTAAATGGCAACCTATATAAATTTTTTGTCCATTAGATAGAGAATTTTTTTCTGATTTCAGTGATATAAATATGATATAAATAAATAAATATAAAATCACGGCTTTTTACCCATTGCTGGGTGTGCCAATCTGTTCTGTACACAGATATCGGTATAGACGATATATTTGCACCGTGCGGGCGCTTACCAGGCGTCACCTCACGGGCACTCATTGCTGGCGTGGAGAGTGCACCACAGGAGTCAATTTTGTGCCATTTAAAATTGTAAATATTTGGCGTCGGTCGGGATCGAACCCGGTTCCCCAGATTCGCGACCTGACACTCAGGCACGCGGCCACGAGACCCCATTAAATATGATATGGGGTTGTATAACAATTATTTCGAGAAAAATGATATTAAAAATCAGAAATAATTCTACAATATTGAAGTAGGCTATGCAATAAACAAATGCAAACAAATGATACAGGTGACAGATAGTTTTGTTACTTACGTTATAAAGTGTTTGTTTTCGTAATTGTTTAATTACTTATTAATAAAAAATGGCTTTGCAGTTGCAAGAATTAACAAATTTAGACTATTTTAATCTTACTGTTATGTATGGAGAGTGTGAAAGAAATTTAAATTCTACGATACGAAGATGTTCACGGCTTTATCCCCAAAAAGTGCAACACACTCGTGAATTATTGAGAACAATTTTTCGAAATGCCCAAACTGTTGGGTCATTTCACAAGTTGAAAAGGGAACGTCAACCCAGAATAATTGATGAAGATACTGAAATTGCTGTTCTAGCATTTTTTGCTGGTAATCCCAATGCTTCTACTACACTCTAGGAAATATCGTCCGTGTAAAGTAACCAAATCGATTGGTGAAATAAATTGGTGTTAATTCTAACACATAAAGAAGTACATTTTTCGTCCGTGTTAAAATTACGGTTTAGTTAAATTTTGTCCGTGTTAATTGAAATTAATTTCAAATATGTTAACCACATATGGAGTAAATGAGATATATAATTCAAAAATATCGTTATTTTTAATTACTAACAATTTTTTGAGTTACTTATGCTAAACTTAGTGTACATTTGCACAATACGGTGCTGGAATTACACTATATTTCGTTAAATGTAAAATAACAGAACACTCAACGTTGTTAATCTGACGTGTATTTACTACAAGCAGCGACCAAATCAGTACCAAAGTGTGTATTGTGCATCTGTGATATGTGATATTCTTGGTTTGATCTGTGAGATATACGAACGTGTTTATTGCTACAAAAGTGTTATTACATACTTCAAAATGGATATACCATGTGATATAAAAATTAATAGTTCTAAATGGATTTCATGTGGTTTTTTTTTATACCAACAAACTTCCTCGTGCCAGAAATTATTGAGTCTTTGAATACAATATATTTTGTTTAAACTCTAGTCACTAAAATTGCAAAATTAGATGAGTCTTCGTTTGCACAAAGAACCATATGAAACTCTTTCATGTTCCGAGTTCCGGTAGAAATATTATTAACATATTTTTGTATAACACAGATATTAGCCAAATATAAGATTTATTTACCTATGTATTTTTACCTCTCGCTAAGAGAGGTATTGTATTCATGCTAAAAATCGCATATCCAGATTTTAATGAATAAGCACGTTTTAAGGTCCCTAGTATCCGATTATAACATTTTTTACGATGATGTCCGTATGTGTGTGTGTGTGTGTGTGTGTGTGTGTGTGTGTGTGTGTGTGTGTGTGGGGATGTGTGTGTGGATGTTGGATTCACTATATCTCAAATACTATGAGACTTAAGACATTTTTAACTACGGATTCCTGAATCTAACAATAATGGGAAGAGTCCAGTCAGTTTTGGTAACAATTGGACAACCGGAAGTAGTAGTTACAAGAAAAAAATCGTCTAAATATTATTTATCGAAAATTTATGTAAATACTTATATTAAAGAACGTTAAATTATTTATTCGATAAATATAAATTCATTATTATATCTTCTATAGATTTAGAGATAAAGAAAGGCATATAAAATAATTTGATGTAAAAAATCTCAGATCAAACTACTACAAGGCAAGAAATTCAAATGTTTGTAATTGACATATAAATGTCACTGTCAAAAATATTTGTATGCCTCTGTCAAAAATATTTGTATATAATTATGAAGATTATGAAAATAAAAAAAAGTCAACAACGCAAAAGATATACGTAAAAAAGAATATAAAAGGAATTTGCGAAAAAATGACGAATATAAAGAAAAAGAAAAGGAAAGTAGAAAAAGAAAATTTCAGGATATTGAATATAAAGAAAATGTAAGTATTGTACACAATTTATTTTAAAATATCCCAAAGATTTTGCAAATATATGTGAGAATTATTTTGTAGTGAGACATGAATATATGTATTTGTATTAAAAATATTTTTCGTTTTATGCGTACAACCAGGTAAAATATCTGGCGAGAGGTTATGTGTTGGCCACATCAGATTTTTTGATAATAAAATTATATTATTTATAGTTCAATGAAATTCTTATTTACCTTATTTAACACATATTCTGTAAAAAAAATACACAAATACGAGTAAATGAAAACACCAAGAGGTGCTACTGAAACGCGTACTTTACACTATTTAGTGTAGAAGGTAATAAACTCGTACATTTAGTTAAAATACGAATTTTAGTGTAAATTTTAACATACGCACTCATATTTTTATCTAGAAATTTTGTGTTAAATATTAAACTAGTTTCCAGTGTACTTTTTAACCAAACAGATACTTTGTTGAAATTACACGTAATCTGGTGGACCTCCTGGAACCAATTTTAGTGTTAAAATTGGTTAAAAATTTCTTAGAGTGTAGAGAAGCAGTACAAGAATTTCAAATTGGAAACAGGTCAATATGGAAAATTTTAAAAAAACATAAATATCGTCCTTATAAATACAGTTTGACTCAAAATTTGCACCAAGATGATAACAAGAAGAATACAGTTTTGTGAGTGGTTCATAATAATGTCGCAAGATGATCCGGATATTTATAGAAAAATTATTTGGTCAGATGAAAGTAAATTTACTAAAAATCGACTATTTAATCGGCACAATGTTCATTATTGGACGGTTGAAAATTTAAATGTAAATCGAAGCAGAAATCATCAAGTTTATTGGTCTTTTAACATGTGGTGCGGAATTAAAGACAATATAATTATTGGGCCTGTATTTTATAGACAAAATCTTGATAGTGATTTATATTTAAATATTATTGAGACGGACTTAACCCTATTCATAGACAATCTGCCGTTAAACCAGTATAGAGAAACTTATTTCCAACAGGATGGAGCTCCAGCACACAACGTGTCAGTTTTGCACTTTATCAACTTTTTGATGATAGATGGATAGGCAATAATGGTCCTATACTTTGGCCTGCTAGATCGCCTGATTTAACTCCATTAGACTTTTTTTCTGGGGCTATCTTAAAAACAAAGTGTTTAGTGTTCCTCCAACAACTGAGGATGAATGTAAAAATAATATTCGTCAAGCAATTAGAGACTTAAATGCTCAATCTATTAGATGTGCTACATCTTCCGAATTGAGAAGAAGAATTGAACTTTGTCTTCAAAACCAAGGAGGTGTTTTCGAGCACAAATTATAATAAAAATTAGTACTTTTAAGTGCAAAAATATCTAAGGTTGCATAAATTTGTAAATAATTTCCATCATATTGTTTTTCTTTTTATGTTAGTACTATTATTTTTTGATATTTCTTCGTTTCATTTGTTATTATGAATTTCTTAGTAAAACAAGTTATTTTAGATATAAGAAAATAATATACTATCGTAACCTAGGCAATAGTATTAATAGTTGTTTATTGCATAGCCTACTTCAATATTGTAGAATTATTTCTGATTTTTAATATCATTTTTCTCGAAATAATTGTTATACAACCTCATATCATATTTATATCGTTGAAATCAGAAAAAAATTCTCTATCTAATGGACAAAAAATTTATATAGGTTGCTATTTAAAAAAATATAATTTTATTCTACCGTTTGAGAACCACTGGTTGAATTTTTTATTTATTATTCCTGATAAATTAAGCCCTTTTTCCTGGTCATTTTTTGTATATAACATTTTTCTCTCATTCGTCATTAGTTCGCCCAAAAAAGCACTGGTTGTTTTAAAGGAAACACTCTGTATATATAAATGGTTACAAATGTAATCACATATTGAGTAAATATCAATATAGTGTTCAAAATAGTCGTCAACGACTGAAGATTATAAAAATTATATTAGGTAAAAGACGCAAAATATAAAAAAATAGCAAAAAGAACTCATTTTATAAGACTTTTTTCGTATTTATCAATTAGAAAACGAGAACAGCGCGCGTCCTATAAAACTTTTTCTTTAATACAGGGTGAGTCTGGGAAGACGCCACCCCTTTTAACTTTTTTATTATAAGTAATAGAAAAAATGGGTCATATAAAAATTGTATTATTTTAAATATACTATTTGATAGCAGATGTAGATATTTTTATAAAGCCAGGTTTACAAGATACGACTATCAACTTTTATTTTTCAAATAGCAACCTATAATTATTTTACTAAAATATAAACCGCCATTTTTTTCTCTTTTCAACTATGTAAAATTTTGTATATCAAAAATTTGAGAAAAATACGAATTAAAAAATACAAGAAATTATTTTTATTCAAATATTCTAAGTCGCTATGTGAAAATAAATAAAATATAACAGTGGGAAACAACAAAATACTTGTTTTACGTGTTTTTTAAATTAATAAATTCACTTTTAAATTAAATTTTCATGTAGCCACCTACAATATTTGAGTAAAAAAAATTCTGATGTTTCAATTATCATAATTTTCTTGAATTTTTTTCATATTTGTGATATACAAATTATTACATCGTTGAAAAGAGAAAAAATGGCGGTTTATATTTTAGAAAAATAATTATAGGTTGCTATTTGAAAAATAAAAGTTGATAGTCGTATCTTGTAAACCTGACTTTATAAAAAATATCTATATCTGCCATCAAATAGCATATTTATAATAAAACTTTTATATGAACCATTTTTTTCTATTACTTATAATAAAAAAGTTAAGGGGGGGGGGGAGGGGCGTCTTCCCAGACTCACCCTGTATACTACTGAATAATTGTTACTGCGAAATATAAATATATTAAATATAACGTGTGCTCAAATTTATTTTGAAACTTGTGATATCAATACTTGAGCAAGTGTATACATAATATCTAAAGCTCAGGTCATATATGTATGATTTGACAAGATCTGTATTTGTAAAGAGTAATATACTATACGATTGAATACTAGCGACGCTCCTAATTTGCATCGTACAAATTCGTATGCTGGTTATTTTTGTAATAATTTTTACACATTTTTTTGCATTTCTTTAAAAAAAAATTGAAATCAAATGCTTAGTGCTTTAGTCGCCAGAACCGGCCTGAGGCCTGGGCGAAACCCAAGCCGTTTCTTTATTACGATCTCAAAAACGTAGGGAAACCCAATAAAAGCATAACAAATATTTCTGTTTTAAAAATAAAACAAATAAATCAATTGTGGAGTCCCGTGTCTACCTGCTAATCTAGTGACTCGGGTTTAATTTCGGTGGCTGCAGACTTTTCAAATATCCTAAGTGACCCTTATGGTGCACTCTCCACAATAACAATGAGTGCCCATGAGGAGGAGCCTAGTAATCGCCCACATTGTAAAAATATATCGTTATCATTACCGATATGTGCGAAAACATTCCTGGAATACCCAGAAATGGGTAATATGCCGTGATGATATATTTATTTTTAATTAAAAGTACGGGAAATACTACTTTCACATTCATAATATTTTATAAACGCTCAAGAAGAGAATTTTTGTGAAATTTATATTTTACAAATTCTAAAAATGTGTTTCGGACTCTCAGTAGGTATATCAAATACTACTGCCCTTTTATTTTGTTATAGGTTACGTTCAGTGTATGAAGTGCAAATCTTTGCTGACTTACAAAAGTGCATCCAAAAGTGGAACATCACATTTATTGCGTCACAAATGCAATAAACTGAAATTAGCAATAGATCCAATAACATCGTTTTTAACAATGCATCAAAATGAAAATACCATGTCAGTTATAAAACAATAATTAATTTCAAAGTGCGTAAATTTTTGTTCCAAAGATATAAGACCTTTTGATTGTATATCAGGAGAAGGATTTAAAGAATTGGTGCAATATTTAATACCAGTAGGTTCAAAATACGGCAATTTAAACGTGGACAAAAAATTTTTCCTCATCCGACAACAGTTTCTAGACATGTCGTGGAAATAGCTAAAAACAAACGTAATTTGTTGACAGAAGTAATTGAAAAACATACTGAATGTCATAAAATTGCTGCCACAACAGATATGTGGACAGATGATTTAAAAAAAATATCTTATACAACCTTCACTATACATTTTATTGATGAGAAGTGGCAGTTAAGAAAACATGTGCTATTTACGTGCGATTTTCCTGAAGAAAGAAAGACTGCAGAAAACATAAAAAGAGAATTAGAGAGAAGATTCACAAATTGTGGATTACCATCACATTTATTTAATAAAATAGAGTTCGTTACCGATCAGGGGGCGAACATAGTAAAAGCACTGGAAAATAATAATCGTATGAACTGTTCCGCACATCTAATTAATACTGTTTTAAGGAACACCTTTGACTCGAAACAACTAAGTGGAAGTCATGCAAATATATGCAGAACAATACAGGGTTGTAAAGAATTAGTTAGGTACATGAAACAAAGCGGAAATGTAAAATTGCTGTCGAAAACTGATCCAAGAAGTAGAAACTAAATGGAATTCAATGTTCGAAATGTTAAAATCAGTGTTTTACAGTTTGATGAAATTATGAATATTTTATATGAAAATGATAATGAAGACCTGCTAAGCAATATTGAAAGAGATTGTCTTAAAGCTCTGATAAATTTTTTAGCTTCTTTTAAAGAGGCTTCAGAAGAACTTGAAGCAGAAAATTCACCAACCATTCACAAAGTATTATTATGGTATAAAAAATTAATAGATCACTGTACTCTTGATGAAACTACGCAGATTAAAGATGAAGAAAGTTTCTTGAAATCTCGGGCAAAAAAATTTTTAACGATAAAGTTTGAAATAAATATTATACATAAAGTAGCTACATTTTTGTGGCCTCGTTTCAGACAGTTGCGTATGCTAACTGAGATAGAAAGACAACAAGTTACAGAATACATTTCCAATAAATTATTAGAGTTTGAAAATATAAATACAGCCACAGCCATATCTGGCACAAATATAGAAAGACCAAGGGCACGTTCGGTAATTGGATCCATCGAGCGCTCAGAGCTCTACGATCACGTGATCAAAATATCAGTCGAGCAGTGATCAAGTTTTCATTTACCGAACGCGAACTATGAACAACAGACAAATAATCGCAATATGCCAAATGGAAAATTATGCAGAAATTATTGTACCACTTAAGAACGATAATATATTGAAGAGCCATTTTAGAATGCGACGTTTAACATTTGTAAAGATGTTAAATTTATTAAATGAATGTCAATCATTATCATCTTGTTCGGGGCATCCTGAATTTTCATTAGATAAACTGTTATTGATAACAATTTGGTGTTTGTCAAATCCTGAATGATTCCGGTAATATAAATTTATATTTATTTCAAACTTTAATTATTAATGCCTTCAAAATCTACCTGTTGGGCTATTGATAAGTAATTGTTCTTTCAGTCATTTTATTTTTGTTCTAAACAAGTTAACATTTAAAAAAATCTAAAATTTATTTTGTTTACCGCCATCCTTAATTTGAATCCCGCGTCAGATCAGTACAAGGCTCGAAGCGCTCGACAGTGAACGGTCGAGCTAATAGAGCGCGATCTGAGTGTGCGCTGAGACCATTACCGAACTCTGAGCACGAGCTCGGATCGCTCCAGATCTATTTAAAGAACGTGATCGAGCCAATCGAGCGAGCTCCGATCCTAATACCGAACGTATCCCAAGTAAGCTGACAAAATTTGACCAGTGGGAAGATAAATCCTACAATGACAGTGACAGTAGCTGCACAGAACTTGATAAATACATGCAATTTAATTATGAGTATGACGATAACAAAATATTGCAGTGGTGGTTAGAACATGAAAATATATTACCATGTTTAAGTAAACTAGTTAAAAATATATTTTGCATTCCAGCCACAAGTGCCAGCAGTGAAAGAAATTTCAGTACTGCTGGAAGAATTTTAGAAGAGAGAAGATCCTGATTAAAACTGACAACAGTCGATGCTTTGTTATTTTTACATGATTATTAAGAATGTTTTGTTTGCTCAGATATGTATATTATTATAAAGCGTTTCACGTAAGAAAATAGAGTATGGTGTTTGAGAGCTAGTTAGTTTTACAACATTAACATCAAAGATATTAAATTGGTAATATGAAATATACGTGCACATTATGTGGCGTTATTGACAAAATCACCAAATATATATATTACCTCATTACAAAATATTAATTTTATTATCGTTGTTAATAATTTTTCCATTTTGACCAATGAGAAGGTAGAATTTATTTTTCTGTCTACATATAAAGCTAAACCATCACTATTATCTTACGTGAAATGCACTGTAGTATAGCATGCGCATGTTACCATGAGACTGATGACAGATATCAAAACCACATTTATCAACAAACCAGAAAATAGTGAATGAATTTAGCACGTGCTTGTTATTGTATTCTACTGGTACAATAACTAGCACGTGCTTACTTCATTCAATATTTCCTGATCTGTAATAGCAGTTTTGACATCTGTCACCAGTCTTATCTTAACGTGCATGTACTCAGACTACACATATATTATGTTTAGTCTGAGTGCATGTACTATACTTACTCATAGGTCCCAGCCTAGCATATATTAGAGCTTTATAATACATGTACATATTTCTTTATTTTTATAAAAATGAAAAATGTTTTAATTTTCTTTATTATTTGTTTTAAGAGAAATAAACTTTTTCTTACAAATTACTTTTCTTTCTTTTTCCTTTTTTTAAGATATATTAAATTTATTTGTCACATATCTACAAATTAAATATTTTCATAACTTAAATTCTCTTTGGTTTCTACAATATGGTAAATTATAATAGATTTATTAATTATTACTATAATTAGTTTCTATTAATCAATAAAAAAAATTAGAACTTAACAAAATTTAGTGGGAAAAAAACCATAATTTTAAATTTGACATTAAAGACTTTTATTTATAGGAAAAATTGTTTAAACTAAATACCTTGACCAATGTAATTTAAATAATTTTAAGTTGTGTAAAATGGATGGTTCTAGTCGGGCCGGGCCGGGTTTTGTACATGAACGGGCCTGGCCGGATCGGGCTTTTCGAAATAAACGGGCCGGACCGGATTTTGTACATGAACGGGCCTGGGAGGGCCGGGCTGTTTAAACGAACGGGCCGGGCCCTTTAAGTAAACAGGCCTAGTCGGGCCGGGCTCTTAAAGTGAACGGGCCGGATCGGGCCGGGCTTCATATTTATCTTGAAAAAGTCGGGCCGGGTTCTTTAAATAGATGGGCCGGGCTTTATAAGTTTAAAAAAACTCGGGCTTAATCGGGCCGGGCTTAAAAGTTGTCGGGCTTCGGGTGGGCCGAGCCTGAAAATTTTAGCCCGTGCAGTGCTCTAGTATACATCCGACGTCAACTTTGTGAAAATTTCTGTTTTTACAGTTTTGAAGTATTTAATTTAAAATTGTGTTCTATAATTACTGTAATATTGTTATTAATGCATTGATTTTAGAACATGAAAAATGGACAGTAAAAATGTCAATGATAAATATAGTTTTCCTAATTTAAGTAAATTAGCAAGTTTATTAATAACATTTTTTGTATTCTTTTTATCTGAGTTTTCAATTTACTAAACAAATTGGGTATAAGCAGAAATAAATGATAATAAATATTTATAATCAATAATATTGACTGCATATAATTTTTTTTTATTTATTTATTTATTTATTTGGGTTCTTCAACATCTATGGTTTTTTGAACCCGGTAGTTACATTACATTATTTAAATTTCTGTTTTGTTGTGTTACATAGTATGTTACAAAATAAATAGGTACATTAAATTTGGTTATAAATATGGATATATTTGAGGAATTCAATTATATTTTTTTCTTGTTGATCACTGTTGGCGAGCGCTCGGTTTATGTTGGTGGGGATGTTATGTGTATTTCGGGCTTCGGTGTATTTTGGGCAGGTTTCGATGATGTGTTTGACAAAAAGCTTAGTGTTGCAGATTTCACAGGTTTTGGGTTGTTCTCGAGCCATTAAGTGTCCATGTGTGAGTCTGGTGTGGCCTATACGGAGTCGAGTTAGTATTATTTGTTCGGATTTTGTTCCATGTGTTTTCCATATGGTCGTATCTGTTTTTATTGTTCTTAGTTTATTGTTTGTTGTTTGTGACCATTTGTTTGACCAGTATTTAGATGTTTGGGCTTTTATATGGTTCTTCATTTGTAATTGGAATGTTAGTGATGTCCATCTGTGTAGCTTCTTTTGCAGCGGTGTCCGCGGTTTCGTTGCCAGGTATATTGACATGGGAAGGGGTCCATAGGAAGGTGATATTGTTGTTGTGTTTTGTTAGGAGTTGTAGGTGTTCACGGATGGTTCTGGCAATAGGGTGTTTTGGATACAGATTTTGTATAGTCATTAGTGAACTTAAAGAGTCTGCACATATTAGGTAGGGGGTGTGGGGGTGGTTATCGATTATATATGCTAGGGCTTGATGTATTACGTAGAGTTCTGCAGAGTATATACTTGACAGTGTTGGAAGTCGGTATTTAAATATTTCGTTTTTAGTAACGAATGCTGCCCCAGTTTTGTTGTTTAGGTGTGAACCGTCGGTGTAGATAATTTCTCGGTGTTTATTATTTTCAATTATTTTGTTAAAAAGTTCAACGTATTTTCCTCCACTAGTGCTCTCTTTCGGATAGTTGGTTAGTGCTAGATTAAAGGAGTGTCTAGCTGGTTGCCAAGGTGGGGTTTTAGAGGGATTTTTGGGTGTATTTATTGTAGGTATATTGATGTCCAGGAGGGTTAGTGTCTTTTTAGAGTGTGAATGTAAAGGGGTATACGAATTATCTTGATGGCTATTTGTGATTATGTGTTTATGTGTTGGATGATTGGGATTTTTTGTCATTTTGGCTATATAATTTGCGGTTAGTTGGGCTCTCCGTGTTTCTAGTGAAGGTTCTCCTGCTACATTCAATATACTTTCTATGGGACTAGTACGGAAAGCTTCTATTATTAGTCGTATTGCACTAGACTGTACTGAGTCAAGATGTTTTAAATAAGTTTTCTTTGCTGTTCCATAAACCATGCATCCATAGTCCAGTTTTGATCTTATTATATTCCTGTAGATACTCATTAAAGAGTCTTTGTCTGCTCCCCAATTATAATTTGCCAGAACTTTTATTAGATTTACTCTTTTTAGACATTCAGTTTTTAGTTCTCTTATATGTTGTCTCCAGGTTAATTTTTTGTCGATAATCATACCTAAAAATTTAATTTTATCAACGTAATGGATGTTTTTATTCTGGATTTTTAAATTGTTTGGTTTGTTGTTTTTTCTTAATCTTGTGAAATGTATTGCTTTCGTTTTTCCCTCTGCAAATATGAAGCCTATTTCGTTGGACCAATCCTCAATTTTTGTTACTGTTTTTTGTAGGTTTTTAGTGATATTGTTAAGGTTTTTCCCTTTACAATAGATTATTATGTCGTCTGCGAATATCAAGACTTTCACAGGAGTTTCAATATGGTTTTGTATAGTGTTTATAGCTAGAAGGAATAGAGTTACTGACAAAACTGCCCTTGCGGGAGGCCGTTTTTTTGTTCTTTCTTTTCGGATGTGTAACCGTTCACTTTTACTTCAAATTTCCTCTCAGAAAGAAATTTTTTAATGAAATGGTATATTTTACCTTTTATTTCCGTTTCCGCAAGTGATTTTAGTATAAGATGTTTCCAAACAGTGTCGTAGGCTTTATGTAGGTCAAACATTACCGCAATAAGATGTTGTTTATTTTGGAATGTTTTTTGTACCTCTGAAGTTAGATGTAGTATGTGATCATTTGTTGTTCGTCCTTTTCGGAAGCCGCATTGTGTGTTCATGAAGATGTTACGGTTTTCTAAGTACCATATAAGCCTGTTATTTACAATTTTTTCAAATATTTTACATAGGCTGTTTGATAGCGCTATAGGACGGTAGTTTTCCGGTCTTGTTAGATCTTTATTGGGTTTTGGTATTGGTATTATTGTTACTGTTTTCCACTGAATTGGGAAAGTTTTTGATGTCCATATATGGTTGAAAATTTCAAGGATAAAATTAAAAATATTTTTGGGAAGATGCTTTATAAGTTCGTATGGTGCATTGTCTGGTCCGGGGCTGCTGTTGCTTTTTAATTCGATTGTGGCTTGTAATTCTTCTTGTGTTATTAAGTTGTTTAAAGGAGACTCAGAGTTTTCTTCTATGTTTAGCTCGATTCTTTCTTCTGTGGATTTGAAGGTTTTAAATGTGAGGGGGTATTGTGTATCACTAGAATATTCCTGGAATTTGTCAGCTAGTTTATTTGATATATCTTCCGGTTTTGTAAGTGGGGCGTCATTGTCAATTATTGTAGTTATATTTGTGATTGTTTTTTTTTCTTTTATACTTCGTATTTTGTTCCATATTTCTTTTACTGGTGTTGTTGAGTTTATTTCTGAGACATATTTTTCCCAAGATTGTTTTTTACTTGATTTTATTTCTCTTCTGGCTATTGCTCGTGTTCTTTTAAAATTTATTAAATTTTCTATTGTTTTATTAGATTTATATGTATAAAACGCTTTTTTGTTATTTTGTATAGCTCTTTTGCGTTCTTCGTTCCACAATGGTCTTGACTTTTCCTTAATATTTGTGTTTTTGTAGCCTATAGTTTCTTCAACAGCGGATTTTATATTTTCCAATAGTGCGTTCAATGCTTCATCTCCATTATTATATGTCCACGTAGTGTCCATATTTTCCATTCTTGAGTTATATGCTTTCCAATCTGCTTTTTTAAGATTCCACTTTTGAGGTGTTTGATGGTTTGCTGGCTGTATTTTATCAATGTGTTTTATTATGATAGGATAGTGTCCGCCATTATACCAGTATTTCGTGCTCTCCCATATAAAGTTTGATGCAATTTAAGGTTCAATGAAGGTTAGGTCGATAGCTGATTCAGTTCCGTTTCTTGTGCAAAAGTGAGTCATGCTTCCATCGTTCAATAGTACTAGTTCATCCATGGCTTCCTCGATTGTTTTCCCTCTATTATTTTCGGATGTTGAGCCCCAGCTGTAACTATAGGCATTGAAGTCTCCTAGAATTATTCTTGGCTTAGGTAGTTGTTGTATAAGGTTTTTTAAACAAGTTGTGTTTGGATTTTCGTCTGGCGGAATGTATATGTAGCAGATAGTCAATTTCTGAGGGTAATATGTTTTAATAGCCACTGACTCTAGAGAAGTATCTAATTTGATTTCTTCAGCTTGTACTGTGTCCTTTACGAGGATGGCGACGCCTCCACTGGCAAAATTATGCTGTCTATCTTTTCTGTAGAATTTGTAGTTTTTAAATGTGGTATTTTGATTTTCTTTGAACCTAGTTTCTTGAATACAGAAAAATTCGGGTTGATATTTATTTGTTAACATTTGTAGGTCTTCTATATGGGTATATAGGCCGTTGGGGTTCCACTGAACTATTGACATGTAATTTTTGTTTTTACGAAAGGTTTGATTTTCTTATTCTGTTGGCTAATTGTTCTTTCATTTTGCCTTGCAGTCGTGTGAATTTTCTTTTCATGCCTGGATCTGTTAAGTAGGGATACAGATTACTTAATGTGTTTAGAAGTTCTTTTGGATCGTTTGTATATTCTTCCGCTATGTTGAGTTTCTCGTTTGAGCCATGAACATTTTCTAGGAAATCCGTGAGCTGGTTATAATTTAATATGTATTTGTTTGGGTTATGTCTCATTTCGATTTTGACTAATTTCAGAGGTTCTTCTTGAGTACGTGATTTTTTGCTCTTGTTCTTTTTAATTGGCTCTTGACCTTGACTGTTTTCAATGTCTTCTGTGATTGTTTCTGGTGTAGTAGATAGGACATTAATGTCGTTATCGGGTTCGCTATTAGTATTTTCAGTTATTTCGGAATGTGTTCCTTTTGTTGAGTTTTGAGTTTCTAAAATTTCTGTGATATTTAATGATGGTGGTGCAGTCACGTAATTTGTAGCTTCGGTAGTCGTCGGTTGTTGCATATAAATTTAAAAAGAAATTTTTTATATAAAACAGAAAATTTTGGAAAGGAAAGTAGGAAATTTAGTTTCCGATAATTGGCAACACTGAATCAAACAAGCAAGTAGCGTATTAGTACTTCCTTCTTCTGTGCTGTTTGCTGTTCACATTTATGGTGATCGTGCATAAGCAAGTGGTCATTAAAAAAAGGTAAGATATTTTAAAATAATTTGTTATATGCATATATTACTAATGTTTTTCTAAAATAAATCGTATATTTTTATCTTACTATTCGTTCATGCATATATTGATATCAAAATAGAAAAAGTACTTATAAATAAAATCACTACATTAATAGGGCGCATGCATGTAACATGTAATGTCACGGGAATTTAAAAATGTCGGCTTGGTGAACCAAGTCAGACTAACATATACTAATGTTCAAAATACCATAATTTTCTGTATGATTGGATATTCCAAACAAATGACAATAGTGACAAATTATCAATTTATAGATTTGCATCAGAAATAAATTTTGAAGAAAGAATTATTAATGGCCATTTGCACCACTGTAAGTTAAAAATCAAGTTTAGTTAATCTTCAGTTTAAGGTAACTGTCAGTTAATTTTAACATACATTGCACCACTTGAGGATTACGTAACAGTACAGATTTACGTTTCATCTAGGGAAATTTAGTAATTTTTACGCACTTCAGGGTATGCTGTCGAGCTAAATATAAATAACATTTTTATATTTGAGAATAATTGACAACATATAACTTAAAATATTATTAAATATATAAAACTAAAGTGAGTATTAATATTATTATTATTTATATTGTATTTAATAGTTATTAGTTTGTAGAATTATAGGTTATTTACCATATTAATTTTAAAATTGGTAATTGAATCAATAGCTCGATGGCGACAAATCGCCCAGGCAGGCAAATTATTCAAATGAAGAGAAAGTGACATTTTTAAATATAGTATCAAAATACAAACACATTATCACAAATAAAAAAACAGATCATACTACTAGGAAAGAGAAGGAAGATGCCTAAAATAAGATTGAAAAAGATTTTAACGCAATATCACCCGCGGGTAAGTAATTTAATTATCGTATAAAACATGTATATATTATGTATATGCTACAGGAATACATAGATCTGCATCACATTTAAGATGTTATTTTGAAAAATTTAAAAAGAAAACTAGAAAATTAGCAGCAGATGAGAAATTATCAATAAAAAAAACTGGATCAGGCCCACCCGACATACAAATTAGTGACCCCGCACATGACCTTACTTTAGCTTTAATGAATAAAAAGACAGTGTACGGTTTAGACAACATATATGATTCCGATGAAAGCCTAATTCAGAACACAGAAATAGGAGTTACACAAAAAGTTGTAGAAGAACAGGAGTATATACGAGTATTATTATTAGAAAATGAAAGTATTAATATAACTGGTGAAAACGGTGACAGTGTCATTATGCCAGAGTCAGACCTTCCAGAATAAAATCTCCCATCTGTTAGTCTGCTTCAAACTCCCGCATCAAGGGAAAATAGTGAGAGTTTAAAAACAAAAAAATTTGGTGCAACAGACGAAGACCTACACCCTCTTCACTCCCGAGAAATGAACTGGCGGATCTATACAAGCAAGTTGCGGAAGAAAAACTTGCCTTCTATAAATTGCAAAATTCAGATATGGAAACTAAACGGAAACGTGATTCCGAAGAATATAATAAAAAAATAGAAAGAGAAGAATAGGAATTTCAGTTACGAAAAAAAATATTATAAACTGAACTACAAATTAAAGAACAACTGCAAACTACTATAATCAAAAATGCAACTTCATTAAATTAAATGTTACATAGGTAATAATACAATTTTATTTTTTTCTAAATAAAAAATTATAATACAAAAATATTTGTTAATTTTTCTAATAAAATTATACTAAATTTGCAAATTGTCAATGAAACTTCTTCTTGCGTGGAATCCTGTCCCATTATTATGCTGTGTGTTGGGAATATTTGGTATTTGACCGTCATTAATTAAAATTTGCAATATGTGTTCATCAAGTTCAAGTGGGGGTTCATCTTCCCTATTTTTTCTGGCAATATTGTGTAACACAGCCGTGGCCACAATTATAGTCTGTGACGAAACGGATTTTCGTCACGAGCAGTTTTGGTTTTGCCGGTGTCCGGAGACGTTCGCGACACCGACAAACCATAGACTGCTCTCGTTTCCATTGAAATGGGAGCAACCCCCGATTTATGTGAATAACTCTGGCTGTAATTAAGCGATCGAAATAAAATTATACTTTCCTAGCAGCCCAATTACAGGGCTAGCTCGTGGTGCTAGTAGGAATCGTACCAGGGCACGAGAAGCCCCTTATAGGTCTTTCCATCTGAAGAGACACCTGGCCTGCGCGTAGAGGCGGTGCTTATATGATATACTACACAACCTACCAAAGCGGTGTGAGCACTGAAGTACCTACATCGCAATACACCCGTTAAATACACTGTATATATGCTATTTCATTCATAAATGAACAGTTTTTAGTTTATTATTTTTTAAATGTAAACGTTATTAAAATATTAATAAATTTTAATTCAAATTATGTTATTGACAGTATTATTTATATATTCATGAAAATGCAAAAAAGTTGAAATATATTTTAGTAAATCGATAAATTACATATTACAAACAAACAAGAAACAATAACAAAAGCAAATATACCGCGAAAAGAAACAAAAAACGATAACAATGTGAATATACCACGAAAACATACAAACAAACAAGTAACAAAACGAGTAGGTCAAATGTCAAAATGCAGAACTGAGCGCGATGTGAATCCAAGCGATGTCAACATCAGAATGAGGAAAATTGAAACTGATGTTACGCAGAACAGAGAGTAGTGTAGTATTCCTTGTTACTCATATTTGCCTCTCTTTTTAAGACGCAATTGCGTACTTCGCGCAGGTGTCTATTCAGATGGAAAGACCTATAACCAAAGCACTGTAAGTTCCCTTATGATTGTGTATGGTAACGACCAGGGACAACCCGTTTAACTGGCTTATTCTGTAAGAATGTCGTTATACCATAACGTATCGATAGAAAAAGTTGTTAAATGACGATAATTTTCAAAAAGCATATTCTATAAAACCATTGTCGTTATATTGAAATCGTATTGTCGTTATTTTAAGCAGTTCGTGAACGATAAGGATTCACTTGTCGTTATTTAGTCCGTTAATGTCAAATATTACCAAATGGAAGGGTTAATCAATTTATTATTTATATTTGCGCAGGAAGAAATGGAAAATAAGAAACAAACCATTTATTCATGCATCAAATATATAAGTAATGAACCATAATTACATTTTAGAAGAAATGTTTGTGGTCGTGAAAGTCTTTTATGAGATAATATTAATCCATTTGCTAATTGTTTTTTACAAATATTCTTTACTCAGTAAAGAAATAATAATTAAAATAATAATGTTAATATTTTTTTTGCAAAATGACATTACAATGACAATTTAATTTTCAATAATATATACTATCTTTTCTAAAAAAATTGGCCAAAGTCGTTGTGACAAACGGTATGAGGACGTTTATAACGATATTACTTAGTGAATACGATTTTTACAAAATGTCGTTCAGAATGACATCGTTATATTTATAAATAACGATAGTTGTTAAGTACGGTAATGACGGTAAAGAAAAACGATCTTATGAAAGTAAAATAAAGATAAATATAATATTGTAGGTACGTTATTATAATATAAATAAACGTAGCCTGTAACCATAATGTTTTAATAATTCATTTCTGTATGATAGTAAACAGAACAATAAAAGTGTTTTTTTTTTACGAAACAAAGCGTTATATTTTGTTTTTAAATTTTGCGAATACTATGTTATATTTAACGATTGTTAAATTATTAAGGTTCGTTTTGTTACGAAGCGTTATATTGACTCTTATTAATACGGGCTATGCCCATATTTATAAACACTGGTAAAAATTTTAACGGTTCGTTACAATTTTTATCCAATAAAAACAGTCAACACTTACAGAAAAATCGAAATGTTAACATCTAATTTGATTCTATTTGTCAAAAATTTTAACAAGCCGTTTTAAAACTACACGAATGTTTATAAATATGGGCATTCGTATTATTATATACCATGTTTTTCACGTCGATAGTCTTTCATTTTCAACGCTAAATACATATGACATCCACAATGAAACTCATTATATATGCCTCTAAATTTATATAAGTTTTAAATTCTTGTAATGTATATGAACTTTTGTTATGCTCAAAATACCCTACAATATCTGAATAAGGTTTTGGAAAATAGTCCGAGCCTACACATTGTATTCATGTCAATACGGCATAGATCGACATTATGATTATCAATATAAGATACGTATTTTCAACATTTTCCAACAGAATAATAATGTTCCATCAGTTGAACCATAGTAATACATTAATCTCACAAATGTTATGAACAACAACTAAAAAAAGAACAGAAATGGCTAAGGTTTGTTGGTCCACCAGGCTAGCGAGTTTCCTAAATCCAACCCCGTGCTGCACACGGCCTGTATAATACAGTTTATCAAATGTATTTTGCGTATAATTACTTTTGTTTTTGTCATAGAAAAATTACATCATTGTGTTTTGTTTTTACAAGTTAGTGATTGTTATTAGGTCTGTTCATTTATATTACACTGACTTGTACAACATATACTAAGAATTCGTAATTAGTGCAATTTAGTACAAAATAGTACACATTAATTTTATAAATACAAACAAACACAAATTAGACAAGTTAGTGCAGATTATAGAACAAAAATACGAATAGTTTTCACTAGAAAGAAGTTTTTCACGTTCATATTTCAAAAGAATTTTTTTTTGTATTAATATTTAGAATAGATTTAAATAATAATAAAAAAAAAATTGTTAGTTACAAATTCACAACAACCTCTTTGTCAAATGACTGTAACGTTATAAACTACACCAAGTGTACTAACTTGGAAAATAGTATAGTTCTGACAAATTAGTGAAATATGAATAACTACAAACGAACAGATTGCCAATAACTTAGAACACAAAAACGAACATATTTTTCACTAAATTATATATTCGTGTAGCTAAAACAATACAAACAAAAATACATATTGTGAACATGTTTTGTACAATAGACCTTTTCGATTTAACAGCTATTTCTTTCTATCGCTGCAAATAGTAAGTAAAATGACACCAGTAACTGCCAATTAGACTATCAAACGAAACGTCAAAAAATGTTGCAGTCATTAAAATATCTGTATTTTCGGTGAAAATTTGCATCATTAGATAATGTAGCTTCAATAAAAGCTTTTATAATTTCTTTTAAAAAGGTTTTTTAAGTTGTCTGAAACTTTTTTTACATTTTCCGTCTAAATTTTTTAAAAATAACGCCATGATTGTTATGATAAATATGTATTCATAACTCCCGCCATTTGTTTTTACTGTACACAGATTCCCATTGCGCACATATCTTCTATCTCTTTAAATTAGAAAGGTTTATTGGCAATAATTAATTTCTTAATTTTATGATTTCTACTAGATATTCGATAATAAAATAATAAATTATACATTTTTATTACAATAATAACATTACTTCGTTTTATTTTAATAACATAAAAAGCAATTTCTCTTGCTTTATAAAAGGAAATAATTTTTTTGTTTATTGACTACATAACATTATTTTCACGAAAATTTAAAATTTTGTTTAGCTAAATAATATTAAACAATAAATTATAAAATAAAATGTTACTAATAATATATCTTCGATTTTTTACTTATTTACTAATACTATTTATATTTATTATTTTGTTTTTCCAATTTAAGTGATTGAACACACAACACGCGTAATTTTACACATTAAATCACCATTGTACATATATATATATATATATATATATATATATATATATATATATATATATATATATATATATATATATATATATATATATATATATATATATATGTTATATTTCGAGGATCCGAAATATTGTTTTTAAAAAGGGTTTTTTATTGAGTTTACTATATGCCAAAAACTATCATTTGTTACACATAAAATTATTAATATTTATTTAATGAATTATTACATTTATTCTATTCTAATGTTTATTGTATGAATTCTAAACTCTGACTGACTTGTAACTGCACTAAAGTCTATAAGCTGGAAACGGGAAACTCAGGTGTCGGGTTCGACGCCTGGGAACTGCAATTCAGCGATTTGGACAGCGGTAACTCCTCCCTCGCTAAAATTGGGCTTCATCGGGTAACTTCAGCGCCGATCTAGGGGGTGAAGTTGGCGGTTGAAGTTCAATATCTTCGGCCTTGGGTTGTTTTCTTCTTGTGATGATCGTTTTTTGGAGGTAGGCTGCAGCAGTGATGATGGCACCGGTGATGATTATTACGTACAGTGCCCACACTGGGTAGTTGATGTTATTGGTATCGATTTGGTGTTCGTTGTACTCTGTATCTTCGAACTTGTTTAATGGTTTAAGTTCGGAGATAGAATTTAGTTCGATCGCCATCTTGGGAATTTTTGTATTGTTATAGTTTATTTCGAAGTTTTCGATTATTAGTGGTTTGCCAAATGTGCCGTGTTTAAAATTTAAATCGTGATTTTGGAGTTGCAGTTTGCATTCATCTTCTTTAATTAAGAGTATGCCTTGTAGGTTGCTTATACTGTCGCCTTGATTGCATTTGGCTTGTACGTTTTCAGGATTTGGAAATATCGCTAGATATTGATTGATTTCTTCAATGTATTCGATGTGGTTTCTTCTTATGTTTAATTTGACAAAATGGCAATTTTCTACTTTGTTTTGCAATATGAAGTTCTTTTCGCAGGAATTTTCGCTGATTTCTTTAATTTTATTGGGACATTGGTAAATGTTTCCCTTATTGCGGACACACAAATCATACAAAGATCGTAAGTCGCCATTCTTAGACTTCAGAATGTACTCATGGTTAGGGATTATGGTTACAAATTCGTTATTTTGTTTGGTGGGTGTTGGAATAAGGTGAATAAGCTCGAATGAGGTTTCATAATTTATAGGGATATCAATAAAGTATATAATTTTGTTTTCTTGCAATTTACAGTTAATTGAGATTAATTTTTCAATTTCTGACATGTTTTCAGAATTGATTTCAAATGGTAGTTCATTGTTATAGAATTTTGAAATTTTATTTAATTCTTGGTAAAGGTCATGTGATTTGATAATGCTAGGATGCATTGTGTGGAGTTTGCAAAACGTTAAAGAGTTTTCTATATCTTGAAGAGTGTTAAATGTCATGGTGTATAAAATGTTTAGCTGATTGTAAATATCTTTAATAAATAGTTTATCATGATCTTTGATTCCTCCGATGACAATGTGCATGAGCTGTTCAATTTTTGACTTTAAAATATTTTCGTTTCGTTTGATTGTTTCGACAGTTTTATTGAAATATTCCATAATTTGGTGACTAACAGAGTACTGGTGCTTAATTTGATTATTTAATTTATTTTGATTTTCTTTTAAATGTTTTAAAAATTTTGTGTATCGGTTATCATCTTCTGCATCTAAGTTGCCTGTTATTGATTTTATAACAGTTCCTAAACCGTTTAATATTCCTCGCTTTGTTCTAGGGTGCGTAGATAAATGGCAAATTTTCTCATTAATATTATTTTTCAGGTACTCTATGATTTTATTGTTGTTGTCAAAGTCTGCAGCGATAGTGTTATCTGCGCTGATAGTGCGTTTGAGATTTGTGTACTGCATATTTAAACTTTCGTATTGTGTCCATACTGGGTTTAAATCGTAAAATTGTACGAATGTGTGTTTCGTTTTTTGTAACTTTGCTTGTCCAAGGTTAATTGTCAGTAGTCCTGGGTTTAGGGTAATATCTTGGATATTTATTCCAAGTGTATGCGTGAAGAAGAGGGACCTGGAATAGCCGGATATTTATTAATTAATTTTCTAGGTCTCTTTAAGTTTGAAAGGTGAATTTTGGATTGTTTTTTGTCATTATTTTCCGTGTCAATTTCTGCAGTTTTCAAGTTTTTGTTAACCTTTTTAATTTTTTCCTTTTTGAATTTAGGGTTTTTCGTTTTATTTACTTTTTGCTTATTATGAACGTAGACTGTTTCGGGTATGTCGGGAAGTTCCTCGCGATTTTCGTTTAATTTGGTAATAGTTTTGGTTTTATCTGTCTGTAATTTGTTATTAATATTTTTATAAACTAATTTTGTTTTTTCCTTGTGTTTCTGAATGTAATCTTGCATTATTTGTTTCTCAAGTTCTATATCGAGTGGGGAATTTGTATCTAAATGTCCGTTAATAATTTCGACTGGCTTTAAATTTGTCGTGCTATGATTCGTATTGTTATAAGCCAGGATTGCATAATTTACTTTATCTTTTATTAGTTCATTTTTGAAATTTTCTTGTAAATTAAATAAACGAATGTGCTCTATCAAAGTTGAATGAAAGCGTTCGACTAACCCGTTAGAATTTGGGTTTTGTGAGCAAATGAAATGAATTTCGATTTTATGCAAGCTTAATAACTCTTTTATGACATTGTTTTTGAATTCGAGCCCATTATCTGCTACGATTAATTTGGGTATACCGTGGTGTGAGAATAATCTTGTCAATTTATTAGCAATTTCTATAGCATTTGTGGATGTAACTTTATATGCTTGAGCATATTTAGAAAAAGCGTCAATTATAGTTAGGAATTTGGTGTTTTCTAGAGAGAGTGTGTCAATGTGGATGATGTCCAATGGTTCATTGGGTGTAAGAGTAATATTTAGTTTTGGTTTGATAGGGTTTCTTTCATATTTAGCAGCTAAGCAAATTTCACATTGGTTTATAAAGTCTGTGATGGTCTTTAGCTGGTTCGGCCAATAATATCGTTTTTTAATTTGAGTGTGAACTTCATTTATTCCGCGATGGTTTGTCTTACCTTCGTGGAAGTTTTTTATTACTTGTAAGATTTCATCATTTTCCTCTACGTCCATCAGTTTTATGTTGCTTTTAATAAATTTTATTTCTGAATGTTTAAAATATTTTTGTAGTACATTACTAAATTTCTCATAAATGGGTGTTTCAAAGTATAGGTAATATTTCACCTTTGGTTAACTGTGTCCTGTTCGAAATTTGTTTCAGAAATTTGGAGATGAATTCTCATTTTATCACAATGAAATTTTTGTATTTTTGGTTTAGAAGGGGAGTGTTTAACTTGTGATATAAAAATTTGATTTTTTCCAAAATTTACAGGTGATTCAGTGATTGTTATACCTACAATAGGGTGTTCGGGGTTCGAGTGAATGGTTTGATCAGTTTCGGGATCATACTGTTCGTCTTCGTCAGGTTCTACAATTAAGGATTGTTTGTCATTGTCGGGGTTAGAATAAGTATCGTTAAAGTTTTCGATGAGATCGAAAAGGCTTTGTGATTCTGGGTCTAAAGTGTTTATGTTTAATTCAATGCGTGATAATGCGTCTGCATTTTTGTTCAGTGAGCCTTTTTTATGAATAACTTCATAATCGTACTCTTCTAGCTTGAGTCGCCATCTCATTAATTTTGAATGGGGTTCTTTCAGTGAATGTAAGTATATTAAAGGTTTGTGGTCGGTTATGATTTTAAATTTCCTACCATACAGGTAATGTCTAAATTTTTGGGTAGCCCATACGACAGCAAGTAGTTCTTTTTCGATTGTGCTATAGTTTATTTCTGAGCTATTTAGCGTTCGACTCGCATATGCGATGGGTAGGTCGGATCCTATGGGTTCTTGTGATAATATAGCACCGATAGCATATTGGCTTGCGTCTGTTGTCAAGTTAAAAGGTTTCTTATAGTCCGGGTATTGAAGGATGGGTTCGTTTATTAGGACATTTTTGCAGGTATTAAAGCAATTAATGTATTCGGGGCGATTGTATTTAATAGTGACATCTTTTTTCAAACATTTCGTGAAGGGTTTAGCAAGATCTGCAAAGTCTTTAATAAATTTCCTGTAATAGCCTAATAGTCCTAGAAATGCTTTGATTTCTGTGGCTGTTTTTGGGATGGGGTAATTTTTGATAGCATGGATCTTATCCGGATTGGGTTTGACACCATCTGGAGTTACTACATGGCCTAAATATGAGACTTCTGTGCGTAAAAATTCGCACTTGTCCGGTTGAATTTTGAGATTAGCTTTTCGCAAACGGATAAAAACTGATTTTAAATTTTGAATGTGCTCTTGGAGAGATGTACTAAAAATTATTACATCGTCAAGATATACGAGACAAATTTCGTTGGTGAAATTTCGAAGAACGTTGTCCATCACTCTTTGAAAAGTGGCTGGTGCGTTCTTTAATCCAAAGGGCATTCTTAAATATTCGAAATGACCATTTTCTGTGCTGAAGGCAGTTTTTTGTATGTCGGATTCACTCATTTCAATCTGGTGAAATCCTGACGCTAAATCCAAAGTTGAAAAATATTGGCATCTACCAAGTTTATCTAAAAGTGTATTGATGTTAGGTATTGGATATTTATCATCGATGGTCTTCTCGTTTAATTTCCGATAGTCAATTACGAGTCTCCATTTCCTTTTTCCGGATGCATCTAATTTTTTAGGTACAATCCAGACGGGGGATGACCAAGGGGAATGAGAGGGACGGATAATGTTCTGATTTAACATTTTCTAAATTTGGGATTCTACTTCTTTCCTGTGTACCTCGGGGTATCTATATGTTTTCGCATATACGGGAATTTCGTCTTTTGTACGAATGGAATGTTTTATTTCATTTGTAAAGGTTAGTGGCTTATCGTCCGTATGAAAGATATCTGAGTACTCGCTCAGCAATTTTCTTACCTCGCGTTTCTCTTCGCTATTCATGTGGTCAGTTCTAATGTTATTCATGTCTAATTTAAATTTTGTTTCATTTTGAATAAAACTTATATTATTAATTTCAAAGTTATTTATTTCCTGAACTTGTACGCAATCTACACAATTTATAATTTCATCGTTTTCGCCTAGGTTTATAATCGGGTATATAATTTCATTATTTTCGATTTTTGCTAGACCTTCTGGAATGATTAAATTATTTATTTTGGTTTCCGGTATAAATGCTTCGCCGTTTTCTATATTGTTTACAATTATTTTGGTAAATTTTTCAGATTTTGGAGGAATTTTAATATGATTAAATTTTGGAAGTATTCTGTGGTAGTGGATCTTTATTTCTTGAGTAGGGGTGATTATTTTGTCATGAGTTAGGTCAATGGTTGCATTTAAAATTTTCAAGTTGTCTAGTCCTAATAAGACGTCGAAGTTTTTATGAAAATTAAATAGGTGGTATTTTAATAAAGTGTTAGGGTGATTAAATAATTTGGAGGCAGGTATTACGATGCTAAAATTCTCTAATGATGTTCCGTGCGCGGTTGTAATTTTGAAAGGATCATTTTTGATTTTTTCTTTGAAATATTTTTGTGCAATATTTGGGTTTATAAAGGAACGTGTGCTTCCTGTGTCTATTAAAGCTTTCAAATTTAATTCTGGGAAGATGACAAATGGTAATTCACTATGGTTGTGTATTACGTTCATTAATTCGACGTTTGTTCCGAGGCTGTTATCGGAAAAAACTCGTTCGTATCGTCAGAATTTGGTTCAGTTACATAGTATTCAGTATTAGGGTCAGTTACATAATAATCGGGATTTTGTTCTTCAATATTGTCAATTTCGGTGTATTCGTTAATTTCAGTATTAAATAATTCTTCCGCTATAAAATTCGGTCTATTTTGCGTGTTATAAAATTGTTGCGGACGGTACTGGCTCGTTCCTGGCCTGGGTGTCGTTGACTGTCTAGTACTGACACTCATAGGCGTAGGCTTGGGGGCTTTATAATAGGGGTTTGGTTTGAAAACATTTTGGGATTGATTGTTAAATGTTTTATTTCCTTGATTTGAGGGAAATTGAGTCGGTGTGTAAGGTTTCCTTACTTGATGATTCGGAAATTGATTAGGATATTGATTGGTGGTAGGTTTAAAAATTGGGTTGGTAGGTGGATTTGGTCTGTACATCAGTTGTGGATATTGTGGTTGTCTATTTTGTGTATTGTGAATTATTTGTTTCTGTTTGTGTTGAGTATGGGTGATATTTTTGTGATATTGTGGACGACTTTGCGTTTCTAACTGAAAATCGTTTGTCAGCATGTGTAACGCGGTATTCATATCTTTGGGATTCTTTGTTCTCATAAGAGTTCCTAGAGGATCTTTTAGTCCTCGGAGGAGAATTCTTAAAGCATAATTTTGACAATATTCTGTTAGATAAGGTTTAGCAAGTGCTAAACTGTGATTACTGATATAAGAAATTTGGAGGTTTAATATGTCCTGAATTTTATTATAAATTTCGAATTCCGTTTCATTGCCTTGTCGCAATTCGGTTAATTCGATACTAAGCGTGTATAAATCTCGTTTATCTGAGCAGGCGTTTAACAATGCTTGTTTAACGTCTGCCCATTTACTTATTGTGCTACTGGCGATGTTTATTGCGGCATCACCTTTTATTTTAGCTAAAATGCTCGACATAAGGTACTCATTTTGAAAATCTGCTTCGTCAACCAAATTATAAAATTTGTTAACTAATTTTTCGCAAATTTCAAGAAAGCGGGATAATAATTTACTATCACCATAGAAATCTGGGATCATGTCAAGATAATGTTTTTCAAGACGTGCAGGTTGTAATACTAAGCCTGCTGCTACTTCTTGTGGCATTTTTGCTTTGTTTTTTGTTATTCTACGTTTACTTTTATAAGGTTTAGAAGTTACGCGTGTGGACTCGGAGTCAGAGGAAGTTTCTGGGTTTGAATGTGTATCCGATACTGTATCTGAGTCAGAATGGTACTGATAATTGTGTGACATGTGTGTACTCACAATAATAGAAGCAATTTGTCCATTGAATGCGTTGATTCCCGGTCAGGTCTGTGTTCAGCAGCGCCTTGTTCTTTCGTCGTCGATTTTCGCTCGCAGATGAAGGAACTGGGTGGTCTTGCACTTGAACGTAGTCGCTTCTTCTCCCTGGGGTTGTGGTTCTTTTCGGTGGATCGTTGATACGAACACGAGTTTCACGCGGTGTGAAAATTCGCCCGAAAAATCCTTTTAGACTGCGCCAGTTATATTTCGAGGATCCGAAATATTGTTTTTAAAAAGGGTTTTTTATTGTGAGTTTACTATATGCCAAAAACTATCATTTGTTACACATAAAATTATTAATATTTATTTAATGAATTATTACATTTATTCTATTCTGTTTATTGTATGAATTCTAAACTCTGACTGACTTGTAACTGCACTAAAGTCTATAAGCTGGAAACGGGAAACTCAGGTGTCGGGTTCGACGCCTGGGAACTGCAATTCAGCGATTTGGACAGCGGTAACTTATATATATATATATATATATATATATATATATATATATATATATATATATATATATATATATATATATATATATATGTATATATATATATATATATATATATATATATATATATATATATATATATATATATATATATATATATATATATGTAGTAATTAACTCATGTATTTTGTGGTTTCTACTATATTTTTAACAAGAAAATGGTAAATTTTATAAAAATATTAGTTTAATAACATTATTAAATTTTTATAAATATTATTTCTGAAGGTATTGCTTATTACAATATATTAAAAATTTCTTTACTATATCAAAAAAAGATGTTTTTCATTGGTAATATACGAAAAAAATTCTTTCTTCTTTGAGCACTAATTAATATTTTAAATTTGTTAATTATTCATAAACTATTTTGAAGAAAATTTAAAAAAATTCTGTAGTCAAATCACTTTTTTATGATTTTTGACTGACAAATAAATAATGATATAATTTATTTATTATTTAATAACGTAATATTAAATCATTTGTCTAATAAATTACTTCAATAGATATTTATTTTCCGCTAAATATGAATTTTAAATCGCCATGTTTTTCTATTGTAACTAGCCGCGAGTTTGAGCATACGTCGTTGCATTTGTGTATGCATTATTGTGTTTGCGGATACACAATATTAAAATGTTTTACCAGACAAGACAACTCATAATCGTGCAGGGTTGATGAACTTAATCATTTTAGACGTTTGCCTATTATACTGCAGTGTGCTCCTGAATTTTAATGTTTTTATTGAATTGTTTTACAATATACCAGAAAAGTTAGGTTAGAATTTGCCTTTGGCGCGAGTTCATAGTTTGAATTCCCTAGTATAGGTTTCATATAGGAGTTTAATTTTACAGACAAAAAAAAAGATATTTTATAAAAGAAATTAAACAGCTCTTGCTAAGAATGCGATAGTTTGTTTATTGAGTAATAGATTGCAACAGTTTAAACCTGTAGAAAAGGTAAAGTAAGAAAATTTTTAGAAATTAAAATGCTTGGTGCAAGCAAGGATACCGTATGTCGTTGATCCACCAGTAAATAGGACAGTACAATAGAAGATGAAGCATGCACGATCAAACTAGGACATACGTTCAATGAATTTTGTAATGTATTATTATTTAAATAATTATAAACTGTGCAGAGTTCATGTGAATATTATTGTACGAATCTGAAAATAAAGGATTGGTCTAGATGCTACATATAATGCGTTGCATAAGAGATTTACTTTTATGAGATTTTTCGGCCTTTGAAGTTGAGCAAAAATTTTCTTGGTAAGAAATACACGGGGATTGAAATTATGTTCTCAGCGTTATGAACTGAGTTTGAATTTCGCGCCTAAGTTTGACCGTTACACTTTTCTGGACTACAGACCTTTTCAATTTAAAGAGATAGAAGATATGCGTAATAGAAATCTGCGCATAGTAAGAACAATTGAAATCTATGACGTTTGTTTCTTAAAAAATTTGACGTAAAATTAGTGATGCCGCGAGACGAGAAACGGCGAGAATCAATCCACTCTCGTCTCGTCTCGAAATTTCGAGACGAGATTATTCTGTATCTCGTCTCGTTATAATTTTTCTGGCCTTCTCTCGATCTCGACTCGAGAGTCTCGAATTTCTCGAATTTATAATTAGCACAGAAACGAATAGGTACCATTAATTAAAACTGATTATTTTACTGTGTGTTATTTAAATGATTAGATATTATTGTCCGTTGCCGAGCGTATCAATCTGTTTTATACGCAGATATTGGTAATTTTAATTATACATTCGTATAGTGCGGGCACTTAAAGTTGGTGTGAAGAGTACACCATAGGTATTACTTTTGTTTTTTTTTTTTGCTAAAACCCAAAATAACTTTAAAATGAATAAGTAAATATGAATGTAAATGAATAGGCAATTCAAATATTTATATATACCGGTGAATATTTTGTTCTTTTATAGGTACATTTTAATTGCATATTAAAAAAATGCATTCGAGATCTCGACTTTCCATTCTCGTCTCGAGCAAATCTCGAGGGCATTACTCTCGTCTCGTCTCGAATTGTTGAGACGAGAATAAGGTTAATCTCGTCTCGAAAATTTGAGACAAGATCTCGAAAATGCAAGATCTCGCGGCATCACTACGTAAAATGTGATAAAACCTTTGTGAACTTTAAAAAACTTCTCGGAAAAAGTTACAAAAGTTTTTATTTGAGCTAAAATGTATAACGATGCAACTATTCACCGACAATACGGGTATTTTAATGACTGCAATATTTTTGACGTTTCATTTGACAGACCAACTGGCAGTTGTTCGCGCTATTTTCTTATCATTTGCAGCGATAGAAAGAGATAGCCGTCAAATTAAAAAGGTCCATTATAATAAATTATATATAGGTATATACTATAAGACATACTAATCATGGAACATATTTTTTTAATAGATAGATACATTTTATTTGTATAAGTATTCTCTTACAAATTGAGTTTGGTATATGAAAAATTTGTACATAGTACATACATATAGTGATTATAATAACTTTTACAAACATCTTCATATATAAATAAATTAAAAAACAAATGACATAAGTAAACTATTTCTCTGTTGTTTTTAATTTTACAAATATATATATATATATATATATATATATATATATATATATATATATATATATATATATATATATATATATATATATTGCAGAAAGAAATAACAATAGGATATTATACAAGTAGTACATATTTTCTTTTTTACAAATACATTAATGAATAATTTGAAGATTGGTGTGTAGACAATTGCTTTTTATTTGGTAATAAATAGGCTAAGTACTATGAAAAAAATACTACCTGTAACAATTAGCTGGAAAGGTAAAAGTGAAAAGAGAGTATAAGGTTATACTTCCGTACCAGCAACCGTTCCTTCAACGCCAGAGTGGTATAGAGATAAATATCATTTAGTTTTTGACTATTATCTATTGTTAATAGAGAACTCAATAGTTTAGACTTACTATTAAAATATTTTACATATTTATCGATAAATGATTTTCTAAGTGCCCGGTGTAAGGGGCATTCAAAAAATAGGTGAAGTCAGTTCTCCTAAAATTCTCTTTGCTTTTGTGCATTTGATAATTTTGATCTCAAATTATCACTAAATTCTTTTTTAGCTTTTGTTAACGTTTGCCTATATATTTTTTTGTGTAGATAATATTCCCTTTTCTCATTGTCAAAACCGCAAGCACGAAATTGTCTATATGGTTTTGTCATTATTGTCTTCCGTTCTTTGCAAATCGAATTGAACCATGACTGTTTATAATTAATTCTGTTGGGTGATATTTTTTTTTCGAAGATACCATGTTAGAGGTGGAGGCTGCAGTATATATAGAATTAATAAAAAACTGGTGCAAATTATTAAGATCGAATAGCTCTAAGTTACCAACGTGAATTGCTAACTCTAGTAAAGTATTAATAAAGATGTTTCTACAACTACTATTCCATTTTAAAAAATTTATCTACAGCGGAGTTGTTATAATTTGAGAAATTTACTGATAAGTTCGATCTCTTTTCGAGAGGTGTTAGGTAATAATAATGAGATTTAGCATGGAAAATGATCAGAGATATGTATGTCATCGAGTACTATAAAATCAAAGAAATATTCTAAGCCGTGAGGGTTTACCCATACTAGATCTTCAACACTTTGCCCACCAAATGATGTACAGGTTATTTTACCTTGTTCATCACTTTTGCGTCTTCCGTTGACCAAAATGTACCCATGTTCCTCCATTAAGTCAACAATTTTGCGTCCGCGGGGGTCAATTTGTTATCCTCAGATCTACGTACATAGTCTAGAAAAGGAGTTAGGGGGAATTCTTCTTCATCGAATTGATTAAGTATACATCTGGCGTTGAAGTCACCACCGATGATCACGCTTTCTTGAAAGTGACAAGTGATATAATCCAAAGCTTCTTCAAAAATTCCAACTCTGACAGGAAATTGTTATTATTAGGTTTAAAATAAATTGTGCCAATAATAAGCTCAATAGTATCAAGAAATATTTTGAAAAAAAGAGTACAATGTGTTTCGAGTATTAAGGAGAATTTAATTGATTTTTAAAGAAAACTATTATGCCACCACTGGCTTTTCCCTTAGTAGCTAATACAATATAATGATCATATTCGTTTAGTTGTTATGGATGACGTTTCATTTGACAGACCAACTGGCAGTTGTTCGCGCCATTAATTTTTTTACCACCGATTGATAACTATTCTTAATGTTATTTACCTGTATTTCAATCAGGGCCGGATTAAGGGGTGGGCGAGGTGGTCGACAGCCCACCCCAAAGTTTGCAAGGGGCGGCAATTCACAAAATTTATTTAGACAAATATTTAATATACATATTCGTATTATTTTTAGATTTGGGTTATTTAAAATTATCACTTACCTAATATATTAATAATTATCTGAATTATATACTATATATATATTATTTTCAGAGTTCAATTATCAATTATTGTACACTTTTAATTTACGCGCGGAATAGTGTTTTTCACAAATGCGCGTGCGCGATACCGATGCGCGATGCCGATGTGCTGCGTATTTTGTGCTGTGCCGACTGCTGCCGCAATTGTGTGCTCTGTGCTGCGCTGTAGTAGTAAGAAACAACAAGAAACACATTTCTTGTTTGTGCAACATTGTGTATTTGTGTTTAAATTAAACCATAAAACAAATAAAGATAACTATTTATTTATTTATTTTTATTCTATAATATTTAAATGTATTGTTATAGGATTAGAATATTAAAAGTACACAGTTTAAATTGGCTGGATTCTAGTCTAGAATAACTACCCTCCTTGAAATTCCAATTTTTTTGTTGCAATATGTTGTTATTTTAGCTAAAATATAACAGAAACACAAAATTATAGCGCTGAAGGAGGTATTTATATGTTTTTTGCAAAAATAAAGTCAGATTTTACCTATTCTACAGGCTGTACTTATGAAAAATATGACTTCTTCGCTTGCAAATTATCAAAAAATACTTTAATATAACGGTAACTAAACGACAGAACTTAATTTGACGAAAATATAATAAATAATGTAATGTAAATAGATTGTTATCTCTGTTCGGGTGGTTGCATGCACTATGCACTTCGCGACAAAATAATTATTAGTTTTTTAGGCTGTATTTGTGAAAAATGTGACTTTTTCGCTTGCAAATTTTCAAAAAATACTTTAATGTAACAGTAGCACAGAACACAATTTGACGAAACTTGGATGGTTATAGGAATTTAACCTTACTTTTTCAGAAAAAATGCCAAAGTCACTATAAAATTGTTTTCCGCGCCCTTATTTTTGTGGAATTTGGTGTTTTTAGTGGTTTTGCAACTATAGAGTGTTTCAAAAATACTGTAAAAAAATTAGGAGCATATAGTACTGACCAAAATTAGTAAAAAAGTTTAATCAACATAGGACTGATCTTCAACTGTTTCCGAGAAAAGCGAAAAATCGAAGAAAAACTGACAAATATAGTGATCGAACAAAATTTTGTATATGCCAATAAATAGACTATAAAAAACAACAAAATTTTATATGAAACATTTTTCTCAATTTCTAATACTCGTAGTTACGAAGTTATTTGAAAATTAAATATTGGCCAAGGTCGCCACAACATATAACAGTACAAATTTTTGATTTTTTAAAAAAACAAAAGCATATCTAAGTTGACCTCTGAAAGGTAAACAAAAAGTCTCATTTAAACAAAGTCGTAACTCTTATAGTTTTCGAGATAGCAGAGGTAAAGCCCGTAAAAACTCATTTTTCACTGCCTCAAATCTCGGAAACTATTGAAGATCGGACCCATGTTGATTAAGCTGTTTTTAATCATTTTGGTCACTACTATATGCCCTTAATTTTTTTACAGTGTTTTTGATACACCCTGTATATAACCATCAAAATAAAATTCTCGAGGGGTGGGTATTCTATACTTTAGCCTTTAAATTTAATTCCTAATGAAATTTATTTTAAAAAGAGTTATAAATAGCTAATACAAATTTGTTGATTTTTTATTATTAATATGATAAAAAAATGATGAAGGCAGAAGTAAAATATTGGTCTAGCGTTCTTGAAAGAGTAATAGCCCCTATACAATATCTCTCGAAACAAAATCTAGCTTTCCGAGGTACCAGTGAAAAAATATATGAATCAAATAATGGCAATTTTTTAAAATTAATAGAATTCTTGGGCAATTTTGACCCTTTTACACAAACACACATTAATCGAATCGCACATTCAAAATCCACTACTCATTATTTAAGTTCCACAATTCAAGATGAATTGATAAACATAATGGCAAATGAAGTTAAAAATCACATTCTTCAACTTGTTTTGGAAAATAAATATTTCTCAATTATATTAGATTGTACATCGGATGTGAGCCATATTGAGCAAATGTCAGCAATCATTCGTTATGTAACTTATAATGAAAATGTCGAACAAAACGGTATTAATAATAATGAAAGTTTCTTGGGATTTTTGCCTGTTATTGATACTACAGTCTTAGGGCTTTTTGAAGAAATTACGTCATTTCTGAAATCAATTGGATTAGACATACAAAACCTGAGAGGTCAAGCTTATGGTAATGGCGCCAACATGCGAGGACACAGAGTTGGAGTTCAGAAAAGAATTTTAGACCTAAATTCCAAAGCTTTCTACGTACCATGCAGCAGTCATTCATTAAATTTAGTGGTAAATGATGCTGCAAGAGTACGTCACGATTTGATATCTTTTTTTTGGCCTTATTCAAGAATTATATGTTTTTCTCTCGGGATCTACATCCCGCTGGGCAACATTAAAATACATATCACAGATTTAACATTAAAACCTTTAAGCGAAACTAGATGGTCTAGTAGAATCGATGCAGTTAAACCCTTGCGATTTCATTTATGCGAAATATTTGACGCATTAATAGATTTATCTGAAGATGAATCCAGAGATAACAGCTCGGAACATGATGCTTATGTATTAGCTTCAAAACTAAGATCTTATAAATTTATATGCTCATTAGTTTTGTGGCACACTATTTTAAATAAAATTAATATTGTTAGTATACAACTTCAACAGAAAAATTTAGACTTAGTGGATGTTGTCAAGAACATAAAAAATATAACATATTTTTTACAAAAGTATAGATTAGAAGGATTTGACAGTGTCCTGGAAGAAGCTAATATTATAGCTGAAGATATGGAAGTTGAGGCAAACTTTCCAGTTGAAGTAAGAGTTCGAAGAAGAAAACAATTATTTAATTATGAGCACCCCGATGAACCAATTTGTGACGCACGTGATAAATTTAAAATTTCAATTTTTTATACTTTACTTGACACAGCAATTAATTCCTTGCAGGATCGTTTTACTCCACTACATAATCATACAAATTCATTTTCATTTAACATAAAAAATATTAGTACCGTGGATTGCAAAATTTTGAAAAATAAATGCAAAAATTTAGAATTAATGTTTACAGATAATGAAAAAAATGACCGCGATTTTGATGCAGATGAGTTACACACAGAACTCCAGTCTTTAGTAGACTTGCCAGATATAAATTTCGAAAAAGGGGTACATATTTTTGAAATGTCGGTTTTCGACGAACAAAAAATGGTGATATGATATGCCATGGGTCTGTATCACATTCCCCAATTCTCACATTTCCGAATTCCCAGTTTTTTTTACCGTTCCCTGAAATTATTGGTAATGTAGAACGAAAAAAAGTTCAAATAATATCGAAAGATGGCAGCACAATTCGTAATAAAGAAATGCAGAAAAAAGAAATTCTTCACAATTGCGAGAAATTTGAATGTCAATTAATTTAATTAGAAAAAAATAATTTTAAAACTCGCGGGAATATAAATTATGATTGCGTGCGCACTTTTTCTTCATAATGGCGGGAAATTTGAATATCATACTTAAACTTAATTTACTTACTAAAAGTTTTTGTACATTAAATAATATATATTTTTAAATTCAAGTTTGTACTTATACATGAAAGATGATGCCAATTAGGTTTTAAAATGAATACTAATGGTGCTAAAACTAACAATAATTATACAAAAACATGTATTCAACATTTTGTATTTTTTGTTATTCTAAAACAAACATACACAAAACATATGAGGCAAAAACATAACGCCATTCTAAATAATTTTAAACTAACAAATATAAGTAATAATAAATATCTTAACAAAGGTACTTTATGTAAGTTCTATTAAGTAAACAGGACTACGTTTAAATGAAAATGTTAGGGTCCTTCCTTAGCTTAGAGTATAAATAATAAGAATACATGCATAACATAGGCAACTTAACACTAACTTTGGTAACAAAAAACAAAAGAGCGTAAATGCACTAGGATTCCTAGTTTAGGAACATTTAAAGATGAGCGCAGAGCTTGTTTTAGAGAATAATAATAAAAAACAAATAACATGAACGAATTAATTCAATCGTTGTACTTTTCACTTGATCTTGTTGCTTTTAACAATTTCTCATTTTGCAGAACATATTTATGGAATTCTTTGCAGGTTTTCCCAAAGTTATGTTTAACCATAATTTCGGCCTCTATAGCTTTTAGTGATAAGCGACTTCTATTATCTCGCCAAGCATGAAACAACAGACTAAACATTCTTTCGCTCATAGCATTTGAATGAGGAAGTGCAAAAACAAAATTAATAATTTTTTCCATGTTAGGAGTCTCAAATGAGTTTAAAAATGTTGTCCATTTTTGCTCATATGACGGAATTTTTTCCAACGACAAAAATGCCGATTTAAGGAGAACAAATTCTTCAAAAAGCAAGTCACAATTTACGCCAGTAATATTAAATTTATCCAATACAGTAGTAAGTTGCTCAAAAGATGGAACACTTTCTAATTTAAAAACTGTTAAAACTTCATATTTGTTATTTTCAAATTGAAATCTTTTCTCAATGTATTCAATAATTTTTTCTAGAAAAGCATTGGCTCGTCTTTTGAAGAGGTCGATTTCATTTTGATTATCGCATTTTAGAATTGCCTGTCGCGCAATCATTCCGTAGTATTTTTCAGAAAGTTTTAATCTTAATGACTTTTGCAAATTAAGCATTAGATCATATAGTTCTATTATTACAGGCCCATCATTTTCAAGTTTTAAAATTACATTTTGAATTAAAGATCCAATATTAGAAAATAAATCTAAATAGGCTTCCACTAACTCATTATTAAAAAATTCTTGAATAATTGCTGGACAAGGATCTAATGATAAGAAACAGCTTTTGATAGGCTCAAAATTTTTGTAGAGCCTGTCAATAGCTGGAACAAGAGAAAGACATCTAGTACTAACGTGCCTCAGCAACTCTGAATATTCTACATCACAGAACTCGTAAAAATGTAAAAGTTCATGCTTTCTTTTAGTGTGTGAACTAAATGTATTAAATATTTTTAAAATAATACATTCTAGGTCAAATTTCAAGCAGTTAGAGGCATTTTTTATTGAGTTATTCAGCATATGACAAAGGCAACCCATATCAGTAATATCAGGATTAATATGTTTCAATTTTTGAAAAACGCTGTTATTTTTGCCAAAATTTACGCTGGCGTTATCCGCGCAATAACTTATGTTTTTTGGATTTAAGCCTACTTTTTCTACTTTTTTAATCAGTAATTTGGCAATATGTTCTGCCGTTTCAGAAGAAGAGTCGAAAAAATGAAGCAGTTTTGTTTGAACTCCTGTATTTTTTCTAAAATACCGAACAACGAGAGGAAACATTTTAATATTTCCTTTATTTGACGCGTCTGTCGCTAGAGAAAATGGATGGTTTTCTCGCAGATCATTAATAATTATATTTAAGGATTCTTTGGCTAAAACATTGATAACAATTGTTGATAATTTGGTTCTACCACAAGAAAATGACTGCGCAATTTTCGAGTCTGAAAATATGGCAGGATAAAATGAGGCACTACAGTTTGCAGAATTATAACTATGTGCATGTTGCACTGTGTGGTATACAAAAGAACACTCAGCCGCCGCTGTCTTTTGATTATGGTCTGTTAATGTACCTGATGTTGAAGGTACTGTAAAAAATGAAGAAATACTTGGTGTTTTTGCCGAAACTTCCAGCTGTTTCTTATGTTTGGCAGAATTCATATGTTTTTTTACATCAAAAACGCCTCCGTTTGCTATAGAAAAGTTTGAGTTGCATACACAACATTTTGCAAATCCCTCTTCCCTGCCTTTGATAAGCCAGTTATAGGTTTTTGGCCAATTATCATTAAAATGATTTCGTCGCTTTTTATTTTTGTTGCTTTTTTGTTGAAATTTTTGCGTTTTTTCAGCCTCAGTGTCGTATTCTATTTCTGATGATGACATCTTTTTGTTATCTTGTTTCTTGTGCAATCTATAGTATTAAAAACGTACATCAATTTTTTATGAATATTTGAATAAATAATTTCAACTTACTTGAATATTTGCCCGCATCGTGCGGGCCGCACGCTGTCTATAAGTCTATATAGCGATTGAGGTTTGAGGCACAGATGAGATTGAAGCATTGAAACACAGATTATATATTATATGTTATATGCATTGAAGATTGAACTGAACTTACTGAACACACTTCGGTTCGGAACGTGCTTCCATCGGCAAATGTCGGAATTTTTCGGGACTTACCGCAAGCTAAATTTACACAGAAATGGGCGGAGTGCGGTGTGACGCGCGACGCATAAAGGCAAAACAAATAAAAGTAGCTTCCTCCTACTTTAAAAATGGTTTTTGATTAAAAATATACGCGCGTCTCGAAATGGGGTATTTTTGGTACCCCTTCTGGATTTTTGGAAAAAGGGTATTTTTAAAATTCAATATAGGAAAAGGGGTATTGTACCCCCAAAAGGGGTACGTCTGGCAAGTCTAGTCTTTAGCCATACTTTTAGACGATGTTTTGACGCCGAAAGAGGTATTAAATTATATTTATAAACAAAACTTTAACAGTCTATTATTATAAAAATGTTTCATATAAAATTTTATTGTTTTTTATAGTCTATTTATTGGCATATACAAAATTTTGTTCGATCACTATATTTGTCAGTTTTTCTTCGATTTTTCGCTTTTCTCGGAAACAGTTGAAGATCAGTCCTATGTTGATTAAACTTTTTTACTAATTTTGGTGAGTACTATATGCTCCTAATTTTTTTACAGTATTTTTGAAACACTCTATAGTTGCAAAACCACTAAAAACACCAAATTCCACAAAAATAAGGGCGCGGAAAACAATTTTATAGTGACTTTGGCATTTTTTCTGAAAAAGTAAGGTTAAATTCCTATAACCATCCAAGTTTCGTCAAATTGTGTTCTGTGCTACTGTTACATTAAAGTATTTTTTGAAAATTTGCAAGCGAAAAAGTCACATTTTTCACAAATACAGCCTAAAAAACTAATAATTATTTTGTCGCGAAGTGCATAGTGCATGCAACCACCCGAACAGAGATAACAATCTATTTACATTACATTATTTATTATATTTTCGTCAAATTAAGTTCTGTCGTTTAGTTACCGTTATATTAAAGTATTTTTTGATAATTTGCAAGCGAAGAAGTCATATTTTTCATAAGTACAGCCTGTAGAATAGGTAAAATCTGACTTTATTTTTGCAAAAAACATATAAATACCTCCTTCAGCGCTATAATTTTGTGTTTGTTATATTTTAGCTAAAATAACAACATATTGCAACAAAAAAATTGGAATTTCAAGGAGGGTAGTTATTCTAGACTAGAATCCAGCCAATTTAAACTGTGTACTTTTAATATTCTAATCCTATAACAATACATTTAAATATTATAGAATAAAAATAAATAAATAAATAGTTATCTTTATTTGTTTTATGGTTTAATTTAAACACAAATACACAATGTTGCACAAACAAGAAATGTGTTTCTTGTTGTTTCTTACTACTACAGCGCAGCACAGAGCACACAATTGCGGCAGCAGTCGGCACAGCACAAAATACGCAGCACATCGGCATCGCGCACGCGCATTTGTGAAAAACACTATTCCGCGCGTAAATTAAAAGTGTACAATAATTGATAATTGAACTCTGAAAATAATATATACAGTATATAATTCAGATAATTATTAATATATTAGGGAAGTGATAATTTTAAATAACCCAAATCTAAAAATAATACGAATATGTATATTAAATATTTGTCTAAATAAATAACATTAAGAATAGCTATCAATCGGTGGTAAAAAAATTAATGGCGCGAACAACTGCCAGTTGGTCTGTCAAATGAAACGTCACCCATAACAACTAAACGAATATGATCATTATATTGTATTAGCTACTAAGGGAAAAGCCAGTGGTGGCATAATAGTTTTCTTTAAAAATCAATTAAATTCTCCTTAATACTCGAAACACATTGTACTCTTTATATATATATATATATATATATATATATATATATATATATATATATATATATATATATATATATATATATTTCCGTAGTATAGTTTTCAGCTACATTTCACTTTTTCGGCTACATTTCACTTCTTTGGCTATATTATAAATTTTTCGGCTACTTCTGGCAAAATTCGGTCGGTATTGCAGAAATCTCTTTAAACCTTAAAAGTATGACTGTTACAATATAACAATATTGTAGTAATATAAATACGTTTTCTTAGTAATTTTGTTTTATAAACATTGTGAAAATAAATTATATAACAAAATTTTTCTAAATCTGTATGAAATAAAAATTCTGTAATATTTTCCTTCAAATAATTACATATGTGTTTTTTCAAAGAAAATTTCCGTGTATCGTGCGAAATATTATGTAGATGCATTACATGTACTCGTATGTACGTACTTTACATGTATGAATATACTATTTGTAATAAAATAAAAAGAAAATTCTATAATTATGCGTTACATGCTTCCCTTGCTTCCTTGGCTCTGCAAATTATCATGCTTCGCCGGTAAATCAAACTTACCTCCTTGTCATGTAGTTGACTGTTAATGATAGTTATGTGTCCAATTACCCGGTAATACGACTATAAGAGTTATTTTATATGAACGTATGATGAGAAAAGTAGGAACGAAATTCATTTTCAGGAGTAATTTAGAAGAGGACATATACATGGAACAATTAAAAGAATAATTAAAGAAGTAAACAAACCGCAATTACTGTATTAAGAAATAAACGCATATTACATATACGTATAACGCATCATAGATACTACATATATGAATATCGGGTGTACGTTTTCCAAGGCGCACCATTGGCAACTCGAGAACCGTAAAAGATACAAGTCGATTAAATTGGGGTAAAGTTGCCTAAATGGGGGTCCATTTTAGATGTGCTTTTGTTTTTCCATTAAATACACAGGCAACCATATAGGAGCGAAAATGTAAATATTGTTAATTTCGTTTTTGGCATATAACTAATATTTTCTTTATTTTTCCGATATTTTTCATTTTAATGTGCATGTGCTTCAGATCATTAAAAAGAGAAGAAAATTGTCCATTTTATAGTAATACAGACAACTTTGAGCTCATTGAAAGTTAGTATGAATTTCTGGAAAATGATACGGGATATAAATTTTTTTACGGCGGTCATGAATTTTTTTATAAAAAATACCTGTAGAACGTGCAAATTAGAAACTTGTATAAATTCGGATAAAAGTTTTAAATAAAATTTACATTTTTACTTTTGTGTTGTTACTTGTGTATTTCATCATGGATCAATGAAGCAACTTCGCCCCTGTTTAGTCGAATTCGTATCTCTTACGGTTCTCGAAATCCCAAATGGTGCGCCTCGAAAAATGGACAGCCTATACAAAGATATAATAATAATACTTACATACATTGATAAGATTAAATATACAATACATATCAAGTATTTTGTCTGTTTCTTCGGTTAATTTCATTATATAAAAAAGCTTTTATTTGATGAGCACTTCTATTCCGCAAATGCACGGCCTGTTCTTTTGCCTGTCTACATTCGGGCATAGTTAGCAGTTTTCTGTGTTAAATTACTTTTAAATAATTTTCTAGCGGCATGCTTTTCAGGGATAGACCATGAATTTTTACCTGCAAGCGAAAAAAAATATCATTTCGATATTTCCGTTTAGTAAAAACAATTTTTTTTAATAAAATAATCAATTGTTATTAATAAAACAAGCAAGAGTGAGCGTGTGCAAGCTCGCGTGTTTTTTGAGTGGATAAAACGAACACGTGTGAATCCGATCGCACCTCTCTCTCTCTCTCTCTCTCTCTCTCTGTGTGTGTGTGTGTGTGTGTGTGTGTGTGTGTGTGTGTGTGTGTGTGTGTGTGTGTGTGTGTGTGTATGTGTTTGTGTATGTGTTTGTGTGTGTCTATGTGTGTATGTTTGTGTGTGTTTGTGTGTGTCTATGTTTGTGTGTGTGTGTTTGTGTTTTTATGTGTGTTTATGTGTGTATGTTTGTGTGTGTTTGTATGTGTGTGTATTTGTATGTATGTGTGTGTATTTGTATGTGTGTGTGTGTGTATGTTTCTTTGTGTGTGTGTGTGTTTCTTTGTGTGTGTGTTTATGTGTGTACGTTTGTGTGTGTTCGTATGTGTGTGTATGTTTGTGTTTGTGTGTGTGTGTGTGTGTGTGTGTGTGTGTGTACGTGCATATGTGCGTCTGTATGTGTGTAGGTGTATTTGTGTGTGTTTGGGTACGAAGCGCGCGCGAACGCATGTGTATATGCATGTACAAGTATTCTCATTTTGAAATTACTAGTTAAATAGGTATTTATTATTAACTAAATGCAACATAACTTACCACGATTTCTTGACATTCTTAACATGGCACGTTTTTGATTATTTACCCACAATTATAATTGTATTGCATTTCGACTTCCTAATTGCGGGTAACATCTTATTGTGTGTGTGTGTTTGTATGTGTGTTTGTGTGTGTTTATGTGTGTATGTTTGTGTGTGTTTGTATGTGTGTTTGTTTGTGTGTGTGTGTATGTTTGTTTGTTTGTGTGTGTGGTTGTTTGTGTGTTTGTATGTGTGTGTGTTTGTATGTGTGTGTGTGTGTGTGTGTGTGTGTGTTTGTATGTGTGTGTGTGTGTTTGTGTGTGTTTGTGTGTGTCTATGTGTGTATGTTTGTGTGTGTGTTTGTGTTTTTTATGTGTGTTTGTGTGTTTATGTGTGTATGTTTGTGTGTGTTTGTATGTGTGTGTGTTTGTATGTGTGTGTGTATGTGTGTGTATGTTTGTTTGTGTGTGTGTGTGTTTGTGTGTATGTTTGTGTGTGTTCGTATGTGTGTGTATGTTTGTGTGTGTGTGTACGTGCATATGTGCGTCTGTATGTGTGTAGGTGTATTTGTGTGTGTTTGGGTACGAAGCGCGCGCGAACGCATGTGTATATGCATGTACAAGTATTCTCATTTTGAAATTACTAGTTAAATAGGTATTTATTATTAACTAAATGCAACATAACTCACCACGATTTCTTGACATTCTTAACATGGCACGTTTTTGATTATTTACCCACAATTTTAAATATATTGCATTTCGACTTCCTAATTGCGGGTAACATCTTATTGCAGCGTTACATTCCTCTAAATTTGGCAGATTATTGTTATCAGCATTCAAATATTTGCTGAAAATTTGTCGAGCTATTTTTTCTGGTGTAGTCCATGATATTCTACAAATTTTTCCCATAGGATATACTACAACAATTAAACATATTTATATACACTATATTAATAAAAAAATATATATTTACCAGGTGCCGCACGTGTCTTGGGTGTACTTAACAAGAAATCATAGCCTGATGTTGGAATAACGGAATCATTACGATTTTCACTGATATAAGTAGCATTTTGAAACTTTTTCTCTATATCTAGAATAATTAAACAGTTTTACTTGATATGCCAATACTGATTTAAATAAAATATTATATTTACCAGACAATTTCGTCAATTTGACTACTGGTCTTTTCATATTTTCTACTGCTTCTAGCTTCGCGGAATCTAAAACAGTATTTAAGCATACAAAATAAATACGTTTCGCAATAAACAATAAGTTAAACTACGAGTAGATCAACAATTTTGAAAGAATAATGAACAACTATCTAAACAAACTTTTGTATGTGAATGCATGCACATGTGTGTGTTTATGTGTGTGTATATATATATATATATATATATATATATATATATATATATATATATATATATATATATATATATATATATGTATGTGTGTGTGTGTGTTTATGTGTGTGTGTGTGTATGTGTGTGTTTATGTGTGTGTATGTGTTTATGTGTGTGTGTGTGTGTGTGTGTGTGTGTGTTTATGTGTGTGTGTGTGTGTGTGTGTGTTTATGTGTATGTGCGTATATGTGTATGTGCGTATGTGTGTATGTGCGTATGTGTGTGTATGTGTCTGTGTATGTATGTGTCTGTGTATGTATGTGTCTGTGTATGTATGTGTCTCTATGTGTATGTGTGTCTATATGTATGTGTATATGTGTGTTTATGTGTGTGTATATGTGTGTATATATGTGTGTTTATGTGTGTATGTGTGTGTATGTGTGCATGTGTATGTATGTGTGTGTGTATGTATGTGTGTGTGTGTGTGTTCGCGCGAGTGTATGTTTGTGTGTTTATGAGTGTGTGTGTGTGTGTATGTGTGTGTGTTTATGAGTGTGTGTGTGTGTGTGTATGTGTGTGTGTGTGTGTATGTGTATGTATATGTGTGTGTATGTATGTGTGTGTGCGTATGTATATGTGTGTGTGCGTACGTATGTGTGTGTGTGTGTGTGTATACCGTGTGTCTGTCTTAAAGGTGTACATAGGAGATTAACATGGGAAATCAGTTTTTTACAATTTCCTGCTCGCCTAATTATTTTAAGCAAAAATGTGTCAAATAAAAGTTTTAGGGCATAAAATTCTGCATCTAAATCAATAAACAGAATCACCTTTACATGCTTTGTAACGTCATAAATTAATTATGAAAATGTCGAAAATTACGTTGAAAATATCGACAACCATGGAATTTAACAAAAAATAAATAAATGCTTGACGTTTTATCAAATTGTCAGAAACGTCAAATAAGTTAACTTAC
>OY720462.1:28207529-28457529 GCA_963082715.1 Harpalus rubripes | reverse complement strand
TATTGTAAATAAATTACATAATACCGCCGTTTGCTACGGTGGAATTGATATAGCTGAAAGTCCTACAAATTTCAGTCCCATTAAATATGTCAGAGATCATTGTCTAAAAGTGTGGAGACACGTTAGTTGTCCATATTTGCTGGAAGATTGTATTTCTGAAAGTAACAATATTAATTGTACATTTTGTAAGAAATCTAAAACATCAGCCGTAAATTTCAAAAACAAACTTAAAATAAATAGATTCTAAGAATCGGTTAGTGCGCAGACGATTAGACAATATGAGACAAGTGCAGAAAAGGCTAAAAATTAAGAATAAAATAATAATTGATGAACTAAAAGCTGCACGGCAAAAAATTAAACAGTTAAATGATGAAGACATATTAAATAAAATTGATCAACTTGAAAATATGTCTACAGCACAAAAATTATTATTAAAGGAAAGTGTGAAAATTTGTAAGTACAATAGGAAAACCTCTCGAAGATACACGTCTGAATGGCTTTTGCTCTGTTTACTTTTTTACATACGTGGTCCTGTTAGTTATAGAATGTTGCGAGATAATAATATTTTACCCCTCCCATGTATATCAACAGTCAAAAAATATTTAACAAGAATTGAGTTAAAGTGTGGGTTAGATGAAAAATTTTTTAAAGCCTTTAAATTAAAAATGAATGAAAAAAATTATTTTCAACGTCAAGGAATTTTAATTTTTGATGAAACACAGGTTCGAGAATCTCTAAGTTTAAACGTTAAAAACATGAAAATTGTTGGTATTCAAGACTATGGAAGTGACAACCCTACCTCTGCTAAAACTACTGATAAACGCGCCAATCATGCGTTAGTTTTTATGTTTTCGTCATTGGCTGACGATTTTAATCAGCCTGTTGCTGTTTATGCAGCAAAAGATGCTACAAAAGGTGTCTGTTTGGCTGGACTTATTATAGAAGTGAAAAAATTAGAAAAATTAGGAGCTAAGATTCACGGAATAGTATGTGACGGAGCAACTACAAATCGAAAAATGTGGGCGGAATTCGGTGTATCAGGAAATTTGGAGAATCCAGTCAATAAGATCATCCATCCGTTCGATGATACCAGAAATTTATACTTTTTTTCTGACGCTCCACATTTAATAAAGTGTTTAAGAAACCAATTATTAGAGAAAAAGGAATTACTTGTAAGGGTGGTCAGATTTTATGGTTTTATTTTTTCTTTGTATTTAATTTTGCAGACACCCGATGGAATTGTACGCTGGAATTACTATGAAACGCTTTTTAGTCTAGATATGGATTTACCAAATCGGTTACGTGTTTGCCCGAAATTAACTGAAATGCACATTAGACCTTCGAATCTACTCAAAATGCGTGTAAAATTGGCAACACAAGTAAAATAAATATTCTCTAATATAATTTTTTACCAGATATGTATTATAAACAATTAATTCCAGATATTTAGCAACGCAGTAGCAGACGGACTGAATTACTATCAGTGTCAACAAAACTGTATTTCGTTAAATAATTGTAACAATACTATTCGATTTATCAAACAAATTAATGATTTGTTCGATGCTTTAAATAGGCGACACCCCGTCGAAGGTATTAAAAAAGATTCGAGGGATTTTCAGGTAAGAGTTTAAAATCTGTAGATAAAAAAAAACTGCTGACTTGAGGAAGTTATAACAATTATTTAAATTATATTTATGTAACATTATATTATAGGTTCTAAAAGATAATCTAGAATATTTAAACAAATGGGAACAAATGGTGTTAGATGGTCATATTAAAAAAGAAGAGTTTCTTAGTAAAAGTACCGCTGAAGGTTTACGAGTAACTCTTCTTTCTACTATCCAACTATGTCACCATTTGCTAGAAAATTGTAGTTTTAAATATGTGCTAACATCAAAAATGAACCAAGATCCTTTGGAGGTAAAAAATTACTTTTTTTACGAAAATAGTAACATAAAATTGTGTATATAATTTTTTATTTATAACTAAAACTAACAATATTTGATATTTAGTAATACATTACATACCTTCTCCTAATAAAATAATTCGTTTACATTCGACATTTGTAAATTAATCTTTTTGTTCGTTGTCATGGAAGTGAGAAATATTTGAATGAAGTGTGTTTCAAAACACCGAAAGTGTGAGACAAAATTTTTGCAACATACTTTTCGACAAACGCCTTCTTTCAGCACTGAAAATCGTTTTGAAAGTATTCTCTTTCTGATGTAGGAGTAGAAACAATATTTTAAAATAATTATTAATACAGATTATTAAAGAATATGTTTTCAGTTTATATCGGAGTATTCAAAACTGTTTAAATATATATGCTCTAAATATGATAATGAATGTTTTAGAGATTTTTTGGGATTATTCGTCAGGCTGGAGGAGCCAATGATCATCCAACATTTGGAACCTTTCTTCAGCTATATCGAATGTTGTCTGTATTTAAGCTGTTGAAGCCACCACAGTTTGGAAATTGTTCCGTGCTTAACAATGATGTAGAAAAATCAGCGACATTAAATTTTGAACAATTTAAATCAATTTTTTCAGCTAATGGTGGCATCAGCAATATCAATAAAATTATGGAAAGTGTAGATGCATTGTTCGACATTGAAGAAGAACATATTGAAGAAGCTGTTATTGACTTCGATAACGACACGGTCGAATGTGTTATATATTATCTGGCAGGTTTTATATGCAAAAAAATATTCAAATTTAGTACCTGTGATATTTGCCGCGCACATTTATATAATAAAACATCGAACTGTAGTACAAAGAACCAGCTTTTAACAGCCATCAAATCTAGAGGCGGTTTACGTAAATCATGCCAGCATAACATTTGTTCAATTTTTTTAAAAAATTGAAATTGTATTAATGAAACATATAAATTCTGTCAATGTTTTCGACGATACAATTGATGAGGTACTGTCAAATCATTATACAAACATAAATTTTTCGTGTACTAAGCATCGAACAGAAATTGTTACAAAATCATTATATTTTTACGTAACAATGAGAATTAAACAATACCTGAAACAAGAAGATAGAAACAGTAAAAAAAATGTATTCAAGAAAACGAAAGGAATCCAAACTCCAAAAAAATTAGACAACAGTATGTAAATTTATTTATTTGTTAAAAGTTAATTTTAAATGATTTTGTTTTTTATCTATTGTTTAATATACATATTATATATAATATAATATATTAAATTGTTTGTTGTTAATTATTGTCTATTGTTTCTGTAAGCATATCGCACGTTTGCAAGAACAGTGTCATAAGTCTAAAAAAAAATTGGTTTTTAGTTAATACATGATTTTTATGTAGAAAACCCTTAACTTTTTACTGCAACAGAGTCCTAAACTGTAGAATGTACAGTTTTCTATAAATTCGTAATTATGACTCTGTCCATGGTGACGATTATTGCTTACGTTTTACAAGAATTCTGTCGTAAGTTAATAAGGCAAATTAAAGAAAAAATTATAATAATAACACTATTATAAATTTGCATGCATATCAGCTAAGTCATAAGTGAGTTAAGACCTTATTGCCAAAAAATGTAAATTATCTTCCTGACTACATTTAGCATGAACGTCGTCATAAGTTGAGATGCGTCTATGTTACTATAAAAATATCTAGTGAGGAAACTCATGGATTGGCAAGAAGAATGTAACAAGTAACTTCTGACAATGTTCATGCCAAATGTGAGATAATACGGTATGTCATACGACAGTACGGCAGTTTTTTTTTATAGTAACAGTTTTGTTCTACTGTTAATAAGTTAATAAAAATGAATGATTCCAGAGGTCGGAAATTAGTAGATTTGTGTAAAATACTGCCAAGTGAAGTCATGGTAAGTTTCAAATGATTTTGTTATTATCAACAGTAAATCATACGCTAAATTATCATCGATTGATGCAACATAACCTATTATTTTTCATACAAAATTTAATATTTCAGTACAAAGAATCTAACAATGCTATGGCGATGAAGAATTCAACAGTACATTGTAAGAAATTACCATCCAAAAGTCCCCTTGAGTTGTTTCCTATCTAAAATGAACTAAAAAAATTTGACCAAAAGAAATTAACTGGTCTTCTAGAACTATGCTCAAAAAATTACATACATACTAAAAAAAATATCACAACTTTTACTACAATTTGTCTGGAGTAAATACGGAAACAAATTTTGATAAAAATTACATTGAGCCTGTACAGAATTCGAATGAACAAAAAGCCGAACAATCAAAGGGACCAGCCACTGATAAAAATAAAAGAAAGTAACCAAGAACAACAACTGTTAAACATGGGAAGGAAAGGAAATCAAAAGTCTTAGAAGCAAAATAATGTTTAATAAGCGTTGGGTTTAATAGCACAGATTTTTCTTTTGTGTCTTTTATTTTTCTTAATGTTATCTGTAATAATTTTTCGAAATATTATGTGATAATTATATTTTACAATAATTATTTTATGTAATAAATCATACTAAAACACTCACTACGAATATTTCGAAATAATACCTTTATTTATCCCGAAAATATTTTGCAGTAACAGTGTCACATATTTAAAATATTTGATGCAATTTGCTGTAACATTGTCGTATCTTATGAAAATACTCAATTTCTTGCGTGAATACAATCATATGTACAAATATTTTGAAAATGATATGAATAAATATAATTACATTATTTATAAATTAATGCTCGATAATAATTTTGTACATTATAGAAACCTAAAATGATTTAAACTTTCAAATAAGCATTTAGAGGCACAATAAACAGTTGGTAAAACTTCAAACGCCATTTTCTTAAAACAACCTCACTATTACTTACGACACTATTTTTGCAAACGTGCGATATTTCTTTTGAATAAGTCGGTGAAGTTATTTGTATATAAATGAGGATACATTACAATTTAAACTGTAAACTAGAAGTCGTTTTTGTAGGTAAGTTAATTGTCTCGTTATTGATTAGTTAAATAAAAATACATTTTACTTTTTTCCTTCATTATTTATTCTATTTAAAGTATTGAAATCGCAGAATTATTACTGAATCCTCATTCAGTTAACACAGGTAACGCGCTACATGATAGACACCCTTTTCTGTCTCTCTCGCACACAACTGCCTGCGTTCTGACGATACACTTGAACGCTACGTCGGAATACTTCTCTTTATTATGTACTGCGACCTACACTAACCCAAATTGAATTAGTACGTAAAGTAAGCAATGGAGGTGTCAAAAATAAGTTTTAAGAAATAATACCAAAATCGAACAATGTCGATATTCCACCCATACCCTTAACCCTTAATTGTTAGTAATAATATTAATAAATAATTTTCATACATCTTTATTATACAATAGTTACTAAAAATACACTATCATGCGATTTTTTTTCATAAGCGATTAGTATGTTTTTAGTGCCATTATTTTATTAATGTTGTAATTCAAGTGTAATAGTTATTTATGTATTAAGGGCATAATCAAAAGATTGTAGCACGGGGGAATGTTTAAAGCTCGACGCGTAGCGGAGAGCTTTAATTTTCCCTAGTGATATAATCTTGATTATGCCCGTGGTACATACAACGTTTTATTTTATTTTGGTTCTCGAAATTCAAGGATTCAGTGAGTATTTATTCGGTATCGTTGTGCTGGAGTCGTGAATTTTAAGTATGCTGTGGTTTCCATCTATATTGTTTGTTTATAACATATTTTAATTTAGTATCAAATGAAAATGGAAGATATCGATTATTCAAAAGAAATATCGAATGAATTTGACTCTGCGCAGAGCAAGTTGGTTCCAGAGAAGTGAAAAGACGTATAAGAGAAAGGATACGAATAATTTTACGAGCAGCGGTGTTAAAAAAATGTGATTTAACGAATTTATTATGTTGTCTAACATTTATCTAAAAACGACGATTTTGACGTTTGAATAGTTGTTGTTTGGCAACTTTATAAGCTCTCGGGCGATAAAAGCCAAATTGCGCCCGTTTTTGAGAGCGGATAAACAAGTTTATGATTCCAAAATAAAATAAAGTATATTATCTAAAAATGCGTATATAAAAAATTAAAAGAAACACTTACGTTTTGGCAGCGATAATAATTTCTTCACTTCATTTTCATTAGGGTGGCTTGTTTCTAAATGTCTAGGGAGATTTACGTACAATGTTTTGCAGAAAATGCAGAAGTGTTTTTTTCTTTTCTCAAGTGAATTTCCAACATATGATGGTTGATTACGTAATTCACTAATAGCTATAGGCTCTTTCTGTTTAGAAACAAGATTCTGTTCAAGAATAGTCTCAGAACAAGTATCAGATCTCATATTTTGCGTATCTGATGAACTTGAATAATCGGAATACGGTTCGAAATCAGAATCACTTGATTCTGTAAAAATAGATATCTCTGTACCTACAAAATTATATTCATAACAGATTATTATGCTTGATACTTTTCTTATTTGATTTTAATTTTATAAAAACAATACATGATTTAATAATTATTGAAAACAAATATTTTACTGAAAAATTTTTTTTTGAATCAATGTGTCACATTTATTATTGATTTTCAACGGTTATACGTATATAATAACCATTGACTCCAGCAGTATTGCAAAATTAAGACTAAATTATGGAGTTTAGTTATTTATGTTATCTTTCGTAAATCATATACACAAACCAATGACTACAAAATCATTTCATTTAAACATTTTTGATTAAAATAATTTACATTTTAAACAATTAATGCTATTTCACTCTTTTAGGGTTGCTAGACATATAGATTTATTTGCAATTAAATTAAAATACTAACTACTTACCCTCTAATTCAAATACAAGTTCTCGTCTAGCTACCATTTTTTACACTGTAAAATCAACACCGTTTTAAATACCTCAACACACAACTGTATACCCATACTTCCCTTGCTGTACTAGCGAAAGCGAAGTAAAAATAACAAGTCAAGTAACAATAAAGATAAGGCGTTGGCTGTGACGTCACCAGCTGCGTTCGTTGTGCCTGTCTCATAGTACGTTCGTTGTAACAAAAATGAACATCATAATATGATTCATAAATAATGTACAAATGCAAATGACACAATTTTTATAAATGAGCGTAAAGGGGCTACGTTAAAAATGTCATAATATTCCAATATCGCCCTATATTTTTATACGCATATCATGACAATGAAGTTAGCATAAGTCGACGTATATCTTGTTTTAACTCCTAATTCCCGCTCAAATATGTATTTTACAAAAACAAAAAACCTATTATTAATAAAAACTAAACAATATCAGCAGTGAAATTAACAGTATGCTCTTAATTATTGCGTTTGTGTGTAAACAGTGCACAAAAAATGTAAAAAATTGTAAAGCACCGTCGCATATTCCCACTATTTTTTTCTCTCATTCTTAGAAACGGTGTGTACAATTCAATTCAAAACAACATAGTTTGATTCTATAAGAATGCACATATAGTAAACAATGTTTATCAATAAGCCTATAATACCATATTAATAAAATTGTTTTACATTAAAAATGTATGTCGCGTAGTATAGAACGTCGCCATGTTTTCATGATTTCTTAGAAACATTGTATTTAATTCAGTTAAAAATAACATAGTTTGATACTATATGAACAGGGCCGTTTCTGGACTATCGGCCGACCACATGCGGGTTAATAATTCGCCTCCACCAAATTGTCAATCGAATAAAAAAAAATTAATGTCATGTTTATTTTTCATTTAAACTACAAAAACTTTATAAATATAAGGTATATACTTATTAAATAAATTACAGAATTTTACGGCTTAAACAATGTAAAAATTTTTACTCTCCTTGCTTTCTTTGAGGCAAATTCATCTATTATTTTAAACATGTCAATTTTCTCACAAATAAATAAAATAAAAAAATATATCATCACGGCTTATTACCCATTGCTGGATGTGGCAATCTGCTTTATTTGTACACAGATATCGGTAAAGATGATATATTTTCACCGTGCGGGCGCTTACCAGACGTCACCTCACGGGCACTCATTGCTGGCGTGGAGAATGCACCACAGGGATCAATTTTGTGCCATTTAAAATTGGAAATATTTGGCGTCGGTCTTTTTCTATTGATTATTAACAATAAGCTTATTATTTTAATTTTTGTAAAAATAACCAATTATTACAGATATAAACGAAATATATTTTGTCACAATATTTACTATTTTGTTGTCAAGAAACAGAAAATTTGTATATCAAATACCTAAACATACTAAAATCGGTATTGATTATTAACAATAAGCTTATTATAATTTTTGTAAAAATAATCAATTATTACAGATATAAACGAAATATACGACGCAATCGGTTTTGTGTCACAATATTTACTATTCTGTTGTCAAGAAACAGAAAATTTGTATAACAAATACCTATTTACTTAGAATAAACATACTAAATTCGATATTGGTTATTAATAATAAGCTTATTATTATATTTTTTTGTAAAAATAACCAATTATTACAGATATAAACGAAATATACGACGCAATCCGTTTTATGTCACAATATTTACTATTTTGTTGTCAAGAAACAGAAAATTTGTATAATAAATGCCTATTTACTTAGAATAAACATACTAAAATCGGTATTGATTATTAATAATAAGCTTATTATTATAATTTCATATGGTTTTAAGAAATATTTAGCATTATTTATAGTATTATGTCAAATTGTATCTGGTGTGACATAACTACGAAGTGAAGTGTCATATATTGACAACTCCTGCGCTTTTCGAATACTTATTCAAAATTCAAATATGAAATCAGCTCAATATATTTGTATATAAATTCCTAATTTTTGTAAAACTGGTACGTACTAAGCATAATTGAACAATTAAAATAATAGGTAGTTTATTTTAAATATCATTTGAAAGCACGCTTATATTTATGGAACTCTACACCAGTATTTTTCTTCTATATTATGAAATCAGCTCAATATATTTGTATATAAATTCATAATTTTTGTAAAACAGGTACGCACTAAGCATAATTGAACAATTAAAATAACAGGTAGTTTTATTTTTTAAAAATATAATTTGAAAGTCGCGCTTATTTGTAGAGCTCCACACCGCTATTTTGACCATTATATTATGAAATCAGCTCAATATATTTGTATATAAATTCATAATTTTTGTAAAACAGGTACGTACTAAATATAATTGAACAATTAAAATAACAGGTAGTTTTTTCTAAATGTCATTAGAGAGTACTCTAGGAACACGTCGATCCCGACCGACGCCAAATATTTTGAATTTTAAATAGCACAAAAATTGACCTCTGTGGTATACTCTCCACGCCAGCAATTAGTGCCCGTGAGATGCCGCCTGGTAAATCCCGCGTGGTATAAATATGTCATCATCATTACTGATATCGGCGTACAAGCGGATTGGCACACCCAGCATTGGGTAATATGACGTGATGATATATTTATATATAGGTATATTTATTTATTTACGTATCTCGATTATTGCGAATTTTAACATCTCGTTTTCACCAATGCTATTATATTTTTGTATATTAACGGATTAAATATATATATATATATATATATATATATATATATATATATATATATATATATATATATATATATATATATATATATATGGTAGAATACCCCATTGCTTCATACAATAGTAATTTTCTAAACAGAATTGTTTGTAATTTGAAAATACATGAGATTGTACGTTGTTTCCAGTCATATGTCATGAATAAACCTCCAAAGTAATTATATAAGCTAGATTTCTGTATTTGTTTATACTTCCCTCACACTAGTTGCGAAATACGATGATAAATTTTTGAACGCAATCGTTTATAATTTTAAAATACAGCAGAATATACGTTGTTCCGAGAGCGAAGTAAATATTGAAGTGCTTATATATCATTAATAAATCTTCAGATAATTATAGCAACTATTTTTCAGTATTTACTAATACATCCTTCACACTAAATGCGGAATAAGATATTAAGTTTTTTAACACAATTGTTTATAATTTAAAATTACAGCCGAATGCATGTTGTTCCGAAAGCGAATGTGATATTTACACTATTTTGTTGACATGTAATATATAATTTATTTCACACATGCCTATTTACTTTTTTACTTGTTATAATATTCGTAAAAAATCTGGTATGTCCAACTAACACCTCCCGCCATTTACCGCCCGAGTCACAAAAAAGATTAAGTTTTTGAATAAGCGAATTTTACTTTAATTTTGACAGTTTATTTCTTAAAATATAGACAAATCTAATCCAAGTAACTACATTTTTTTAAACCCCTCAACAGGATTAAATCCCAATTACAGAGTGGGTTCACATTCACACACATCCATGCCTTAGTGGGATTCGAACCCAGAGCCCCGAGGGCACTCATGACATGAGGCGTTGCTCTAACTATAATAAAATGAAGATTAAATTTTAAATACCGGGATAGAATAAAATTCACTAATTTAAAAATGAGGATTAGCTTAAATATTTTTGTGAATCGTTAATTTTTATTAATCTAAATACATATATACTTATGGTGGAAACTGTATGTTAATTTCTTTTCTATTATTCTATTTACTTTTTCCTTTTTAAAACGTTACTAATATTATTTTGAAATGATTAGTTCTTTGATAGTGGCATTTATCTGTCAGTTACATACATTTGAATAACTGCATTATGTTTATTTAAAGCGTAGGCTCTGGGATTTAAATTATAGATAATTTTATAAATTTATCCATAAAATTTATAGAAAAAGCATTCATGCAAATCTATAGAAATTTTAATAATCTTTAATTTTTATAATAACATTAATCTCGAAAAAATAACATTTAAAGGTATTTTTCGAAGAAAATCTATTTTAAGCTTCTAGTAAAGTGCCATTTCCGATTTTCACCAAAATCTAATGGGCTCTTTCCAATACAGAAAAAGTTCGAAATACAAGATTTCAAAATTTTCTGAAGCATACTATTTGAGTTAGAGTGGAGGATCCACACACTCATACACACAGAGATCATCGTGAAAATGTTAAAATTGGATTCTAGGACCTTAAAACGTGGTCATTTACTAAAATCTCGATATGCGATTTTTAGCACGATCCCTATACGTCCCTTACCAAGGGTAGCGGTAGGTAAAAATATGCAATTATTACAGACAACGCTAAAATGCGTACATACAATTGATTATAAATGATAAGTTTATTATTATAATTTTCTTAAAAATGTGCAATTTTTAAATACATAAACGAAACATGGCGTAAAGTGGATATTGCATTTATTTTACTACTTTTTCGACATTAAACAAGTAATTTGTTTAACAAATACCGACGTACTTAGTATAAACATATGTCAATCGGTGTTAATTATAAATAATAACTTTCTTATTATAATAAGTATTTTTTTTTTACTTTGGTAATACAATACACCAGCCGGGAACAAGACTTTTACCGGCAAGCGAACGATCTCTTGCCGATATATGAAAATTGTAGGTCCCCGACTGGGAATTTGAATTACTCTTATCCTGATATAGATATGTATATAGTTTATGCTTCATGAAAATTATAAAAAATTAATACGGTTAATATTACCTTATTATAAATAAAATTTGAATAATCTTTTTTACTTAAATATAATAATTTACGACGCAACTAGTCTTATGCCAGAATATTTACTATTTTGTTGACATGAAACAGAAAATTTGTATAACAAATGCCTATTTACTTAGAATAAACATACTATAATCGGTATTGATTATTAATAATAAGCTTATTATTATAATATTTGTAAAAATGACCAATTATTACAGATATAAACGAAATTTACGACCCAACTAGTCTTATCTTATGCCAGAATATTTACTATTTTGTTGACATGAAACAGAAAATTTGTATAACAAATGCCTATTTACTTAGAATAAACATACTAAAATCGGTATTGATTATCAATAATAAGCTTATTATTATAATATTTGTAAAAATGACCAATTATTACAGATATAAACGAAATTTACGACCCAACTAGTCTTATCTTATGCCAGAATATTTACTATTTTGTTGACATGAAATAGAAAATTTGTATAACAAATGCCTATTTACTTAGAATAAACATACTATAATCGGTATTGATTATTAATAATAAGCTTCTTATTATAATATTTGTAAAAATGATCAATTATTACAGATATAAACGAAATTTACGACCCAACTAGTCTTATCTTATGCCAGAATATTTACTATTTTGTTGACATGAAACAGTAAATTTGTATAACAAATGCCTATTTACTTAGAATAAACATGCTAAAATCGGTATTGATTATTAATAACAAGCTTATTATTATAATATTTGTAAAAATGACCAATTATTACAGATATAAACGTAATTTACGACCCAACTAGTCTTATCTTATGCCAGAATATTTACTATTTTGTTGACATGAAACAGAAAATTTGTATAACGAATACCTATTTGCTTAGAATAAACATACTAAAATCGGTATTGATTATTAATAATAAGCTTATTATTATAATATTTGTAAAAATGACCAATTATTACAGATATAAATGAAATTTAGGACCCAACTAGTCTAATCTTATGCCAGAATATTTACTATTTTGTTGACATGAAACAGAAAATATGTATAACAAATGCCATGTTTACTTAGAGTAAACATACTATAATCGGTATTGATTATTAATATATATATATATATATATATATATATATATATATATATATATATATATATATATATATATATATATACATATATATATTGATCATCGATAGAACTGTGCGTGTAAGTGTAAGAGTGTGCGCGCATAATGGACTCCCAACAGAATTTCGATAATTTTTTTCAAATTTGTAATGACATCATCGATTCTTCGCTGAATCATAATAATGATATTGAAAATCAGCAAGAGAATCGGTATGAAGATGTTATTCCCAACTACCAGTTTGGAGAAGGCGTCAGACGATACGAAATAGTGCAAAACACCGAAATTAATGTTAAACGATTTGGGATAAAGGGAAGACGTCATACATTTCAACTGACAGAATGGTTTCAAGAAAGTATTCAGCCGGTATGAATTATATGTATAACAACGATTTACATATTCATATAACAATAAATCATGCTAGATGTTAATTATTTTAATTTAACCTGTATTGAATGATGTTCTGAAAGACATGAATCCCGGAGATATTGGATTCACATTTCACACTCCCCGTTTTGAAAATGGGCCCGCCTGGGTGAGTTTTCGCCGCGTGGACCAAATATACATTGATGTACTATGGGACGCCATCGACAAAATTCTGCAGAGCAATGCGGAATTTTTTTCTGACGGACAATTTACCATGGAAGTTACCCAAGTTACCCAGAGGTAATGGTAAACCGCTTAACGGTCATGGTCTCAGCTATGCAGAATTATGTCGACGGAAACACGGTGTCATCGAGGTAAATAACTTAGATAATCTTTGTCTTCCTCGCGCCCTTGTTATAGCGGAAGCTTTTGCTAAGAAAGACCCCCATTTTAAATGTATACGTAAAGACAACAACATAATTTAGTGGGAGAGAGTACGGGCTTTATTAAATACAACCGGGGTCAAAATTAATGAAAATGGGGCAGGCATATCCGAACTGACAGCATTTCAACGGTATTATAATCAATACAATATATGTGTATATGAATATAATACACATGGTGAAGTGATTTTTGAAGGTGCAACATTTTCAAATTCAAAATTTTCCCAGGTTAAATCTCTTGCACTATCAAAATCATTATTCTGTCATTTTCAGCCAAATATTTTTGCGAGCAGTGTCATATCCCGTATAATAATGCACTCGACCAAACTTGCGAAAATATTTGTACGTTTTGTAAAACATCTCCCGCTTGTAATTAACACAACTAGTATCATGTGACGACTGCAATAGAAAATTTAATGGACAAGACTGTTATAACAATCATAAACCGTCAGTATGTAATTTATTAAAAACATGTAAAAAACGTTTAAAGACAAATAATTTTTTTTTAAAAAAAACACCACATATGTGGTGAAATATACTGCAGGCTTTGTGATTGCTACCAAAAACCCGGACACGAATGTTATATTCAACGGGATAAAACAGCAATGAAAGACAAGAATTTATTTATTTAATACGACTTTGAGACGCGACAGGAAAAATTGTAAATGGACATAACGAACATGAAGTAAATTTGTGTGTGAATCAAACAATCTTGCTCTACTTGTTGTAATATAGACGATTTAAAATTTTTATGCAATGCATGTGGTGTTGGGCAGCAAATATTTAGAAACATTTCAGTTAAAAAAAATTTTGTATGTTTTGGCCCCACGGACTTCATTTTCTTCAGTGACATGCATTGCTCATAATGCGAAATCTTTTGATGCGCAATTTATTCTGAAATACCTTGTCGAAATTATGAATTTAACACCTAAATTAATATTGAATGGAAATAAAATTTTGTTAATTGAAGTCATTAAAAACATTAGATTTATTGATTCGATAAATTATTTATCGATGTCTTTATCTGCTTTACCCAAAGCAATGGGTTTACCAGCTTCAATTGAAAAAGGATATTTCTTCCACTTGTTTAATACTTTGGAAAATATAGATTATGTAGGACCCCTACCTAGGCCTAAATATTATGGTGTAGACTATATGAATTCTTCTGCACGACAAAATTTTCTGGATTGGTACGATGAACAGTTACAAAATAACATGACATGAAAAAAGAATTAGTAGAGTACTGCGTGTCGAACGTTGATATTCTGCGTCGCGCTTGTACGAAATTTCGAGAAACTTCCATTCATTATTGCAAAGTTTGTCCATTTTCGGAATCGGTAACAATTGCTTCATCTTGTAACAAAGCATTCCGCCGCTTATTTTTAAAACCAAATATGATCGATATTGTTCCACTCAACGGTTATAGATTAAAAGGTAACCAATCTAAAATTGCATTGCAGTGGTTAATAATGCAAGAAAATGAGCGGGGGATACTTATACAATATACAGGTAAGTGTTCGGAAGCGGTAATTGGTACAAATTTAAAAGTTGATGGTTTTACTCACAGGACAAATTGGTATTTGAATTTTTTGGGTGTTTTTGGTATGGATGTAAATCTTGTTATAGATCTAACCGCGATAAATCAATTTATAGTAGTACAAAAGAAACAATGGATTTTCGGCTTTAAAATACATTAGATAAATTAGAAAAAATTCAAAATTTAGGTTATAGAGTAATTAGTATATGGGAACGTGAATTTAGAAATTATTTAAAACAAAACAAATTTTTAGAAAAAGAATTGAAAAGCCATCATCTTTTAAATAATTCACCATTACAAGCTCGCAACGCTTTGTTTGAAGGTCGTACGGGCAATACTCATTTATACAAAAAAGTAAATAACGATGATGACAAAATAAAATATGTCGACGTATGCTCGCTATACCCGTACATATGTAAATATGGCAAATTTCCGATCGGTCATCCAGACATTTTTGTTGGCACAGAATTTGATGCATTATGTCCTAACAATAACATAGATCAGGTAAGGTTTAATAAAATGCACTGTTTTACCTCCTGCTACTCTACATCATCCGGTATTTCCGCTAAAAGCTCACGGTAAACTTATGTTTGTGCTCTGTCGGGTATGTTGCGACAATCTAGAGCAGAGTGACTCAGAGGCAATTTTCCGGGGCATGGGTGGTCGACGAAGTGAAAATGGCCGTAAAATATGGTTATAAAATAATTAAAGTGCTCGAGATTTGGCAATACAAAATGACTCAATATAATAAAATTACAAAAACGTGGGGTTCGTTTGTAGAGTACATCAACAACTTTTTAAAAATTAAACAAGAAGCGTCGGGTTTTCCTGAAGAATGTACCACTGACGAGTCTAAAGATGTTTTTCTAAAACAATTACTAGAAAAGGAGGGAATTCAGCTTGATGCAAATTTGATGGAAAAGAATTCAGGAAAATGGGCCGTTGCAAAAAATTCGCTGAATTCTTTATGGGGTAAGATAACAATGAAATATGTTTATCACCATATTTAATTAATTTGTTTATGCGTTAACAGGTAAATTTGCACAAGCTGAAAACCGTCCACGTACAAGAACTGTGTCATCGCTGGATAACTCTATGAGCTGTTGAGCAACCCGGCCGTCATCGTCAATAAAATTATTCCGGCAGGTGAGAAGATGGTGTACGTCAATTGGAAATACCACGACGAATCAGTGGAACAACTTCCATCTGCGAATGTCGTGATCGCTGCATACACAACTTCCCAAGCCCGCCTCGAACTCTTTAATTATTTGCATCGTTTAGACGACAGAGTTCTTTATTATGATACAGACTCTATTATTTACTATCATTCTCCAGGACCATATGCACCAAGTACAGGTAATTTTTTGGGTGATCTAACCGACGAATTAGCTTGTTTCGAATCCGGAGCATTCATAAGAAAATTTGTTTGTAAACGTACACGGATAAATCACACGGCATGGCAATTTATTTGCAGCATAAACTCCACAATGCCCCATATTTTAGAAATTTCGTAGAAATATTGCTTCTATCTGAGCCGCATTCATTCTTGATAAACCACTGTTGCAAAAAATGTACGTTTCTTATAGCGCAGACCATTCCTTCATGAGATCCAGGTATAACATAGGCAGGAACTTCACTCTTATCGGATAATTTCAATAATGATGGGCATCCAAGTTCAGACAGCCCGATTAAATCATTTCGTAGTAAAGGTTCATCTATTATTTTCTTCTTTTCAGCTCCTTTCACATAAACATTATCTGCTGTTTCAAAAATACTTTTTAATATGTTAGGTAATTGATTATATTCCACATAACCGTAACTCCAGTCAAATCCGTGGTAATTTTGTTTTAACCAGTGGGCTTGTTTTTGATATTTTTCATTCAATTCCTCTATATTAAATGGTGCTTTAAACACATAATGTTGAAAATATAAACCGTTTACAGAAATAACGGCTAGTTCTTTAACAACAAACTCCCCCGTATTTCCGTAGAAACCTTGCACATCAACTATATAACCTGTCATGACAACGGTTCAAAATAAAATAACATATTTTATAAAGATTACATTTATTTATAAGATATAAAATAATTATAAACAGAATAATACTTATCATTAACTACCATAATCAACTATTACATTTCTATTTTTATCAATTTCAATTATATTATCGAATTCGGCATAGATAACACAGTTTAGGGTTTTTTGTAAAGCTGCTTCGAAACCAACTTCTATCCTCAGAGAACCGTGGCGTGTCAAATTCCAATGCGTCATTGAATTTGCAGATAAATCAGGAGTGAAGTCGAACGCTGTTAAACAGTAGCCTAAAGGATAATCTCTGTTGATTTCGTTTCCGAGTTTTCCAAAATGTATGCCTTTTCCTAAGAACAAGGTATTATACATTTGTATATATTTATTATCCGTGAATGATGGCTGTAATGGCTTTGAAGGCAATTGTTGACCATTTACAAATAATGACAAATAATTAATTTTGAAATTTAAAAGTTAAAGGATTTGCTATAAAACCGCCATTGAATGCCTTGTTAGATACAAAGCCGATAACACACAACGTTTCGGAAGCTGCCCTAAGAAGATATTATCTAATGATTTTTCTTGTACACCTGTTGGTATTGTGATAGCTTTCACTTCGGCCCTAGTGATTGGATATTTAGCTGTATTTGTTTCTAATGCTGTGTTATGAGCAAGCAGTATGCTTGGATTTAATTTCATCCGGCGGGCAAATAATGTGGCTTCGTTTATATGAAGTTTATAAACAAATGTAGGCGCCACTAAATGAAAATTATCACGTGAGCGAACCAGCCTCATTCGCATTTCAACACCGATAATTAAAATTTTTTCTTGAGTAAATATATCAACATGTAAATGACCCATTAAATCAACATTTTTACTTTTTTCTGTAAATATTTGACGTTTACTATATCCTGAATTACTAGTGTCTGTAGTATTCATTTTTCCTGCTTCGTCGACATACCAAAGAGACGAGATAAGGTGAGACTTTTTCGTATCTTTACCGTAATTCAGTAATGTTTCAATGTAGGAGCGGTATGCGTAAGTATTCGGTGGAGACACTAGCTTCTGATTTAAATAAACATCAACTTGACTAAAAATTGAATGAAGCCAGTTATTAACCGGTGCTACATTATCAACGTCAACTACTAATGTTGTACTATCAGTCTTAATTACTTTTGCATTATATATATATATATATATATATATATATATATATATATATATATATATATATATATATATATAATAGTTTGTGATAAATCTATATATTCTTCTCCATGACCAGGAATTACGAATTCAATAGGTCCGTCTTCTGTAAGTGACGATAAAGGCTTGTAATTGATCCATTGTCCATTTTCAGTGCTTGTTTGTGTTGGAGGTAAGGTAAATAAATCTAATTCTGTTTTAATACATTCACACGACTAAGCATGTAAAAATGCCATTTCAGTTAAATATATCTGACTGTCTTGAACGTATATTTTTCTTCTTCTTTACTCGGGGATGTAAAGTTTTGGAATGAGTACGATCCCCCAGCACCCGTTTCTTTTTATACCCTGAACTGTTTGTTAATTTATCAATTTTATTATCGGCCTTTCGTTTCAAATTTACTCCCGCCTCTGTCATACGTTTTTTAAATGATTCTTTTACTGGTTGGTTCTCATTGAGATTGCCCAAGAATTGTATTCCAGTATTTAATGCTAGTTTACCAATTGCACCAACGCCTTTTTTTAATTAATGGCATAATACTTCGAAATAATCTACTAAAAAAACTTGCGAGACCATGTCGTCTTTGAAACTGATTCCCTTTGAATACTGTCTCACTCCACTTCCAGCCTGGACGTTATAATATTGTTGATACGGGCACGTTTTCATTATGCAACTCGTTTAAAATGAAGTTTAACACAAAAAATTCCGAATTGAAATGGCGCTGCATACCCATCGTTACATCTTATATCAATTTCTATATTCGAATATTCTCTTCTCAAAACGGAAACGAAGTGTGGCTGTAAATAGGATATAATTTTATTAGATCCAAAAACATATTTATCTGTGTTTACATGAACTATTCTTAAAAGAGGAGTGACAACATCGCCCACCGGTTGCGGTTCAATTAGTAAATATATAACTATGGAGGTATGCCCAGCATTAAATTTGGTAAATTAATTGACATTTTTTGTTAGTATAAATCTGTAAATGGTTTATATCCTAATTGCAAAAATAAGCGCGGAGATAGTTTCACAGAACATATATTGTCTATTTTAAATTTTGCTTGCACTCTGTTTTTTGTCTTTTTATAACAAAATGATACATATTTATTAATTTCATCATGTGTATTTATTTCATGTAACACGGTATCGATATTTTCATAATTTTTCGAAAGATTTTTTTCCTGAATTAACTTCTTTTGCACACTCTTGTCCTTAGGATCTTTGCATTCCAGTGTGATGTTTACTCTGTTTTCTCTCTCGCTATACATAAAATGAACAAGGCTAGATAATTTCTGATAAGGCCACCTCCCAAGTCCCACTTAACTTTACGTTTTGGGGTATTAGACAAAGGAGAGGCACGAAACACTCGGCTATCATGTACAGATCCTGGGAAGCCCACAAAAATATCTATTCCTCTGATGGTTACAAACAATTTGTGCCTAAAAGTAATAATTTATCAGTATAAAAGAGTAAATTTACATATTTATAATGTACCTGAATGGAATGAAAATGTTTTCTATTTAAATATGAATCAGGATTATCGGATGGCTTATCGATTGTTATATGTGTGCCATCTATTGCTCCGATAACACCTGAAAAATTATTTCTACGAAAATATTCCTCAACTTCTTTTTTCTCTTCTTCTGTCGGCCATTTTATTATTTCAGGCGAAAGATTACTTAAAAAATATACCATCGTCTATTAGCCGGATCACCGGAACCGGAATTCCGGCCTCTCTCTAGACCGAATCGCCGGAATTCCGGCCGCCGGATCGTTCGTTATATTTCGATAAAAGTCGTACTAAGTCGACTGTTGTGCGCACAGAATTTTGAGCTGCGCTGCAATTTATAACAGGTTCACTCCGTCTTTCGTTGTTTTGTCTATGATTATGATTCACTGTTTATTCTACTTTCTATACATGTAAATTGTACAGTGAACACAAGCACTACAGTTAGAAAAATGTCCACCAAACATAGTAAAGTTTGGATATATTTTGATACAGACGAGATAGATGAAACTAAAGCTATATGTAAATTATGTCAACAAATAATATCTCGAGGAGGGAAGGGAAAAGCAGCATCGGCAAGTCCGATGATACCTTATTTAAGAAGACATCATGAAGCTGAATATACAAAGTATGAAGATAATAATAAAAGTGAAGTAAAGAAGATTGAGAAAATCGTACCGGAAGAACAAAAACGACATAATAACATGCAACAACTAACATTACAACAATATCAAATGAAGAATAAACCATGGGATATTAATGATCAACGGGCTAAAAAAATTCATATGAAAATTGCTGAGATGATTTGCTTAGATAATCAGCCGTATTCAATAGTAGAAAATAAAGGATTTTCTCGTTTATTATCAACTATTGTACCACAATATAAACTTCCCTCTCGTAACTATTTAAAAAATATGATATCTAATATTTACGATTTACTGCAAACAAAAATTTCAGAAAAATTATCAAGTATGGAGTATATATCATTAACGTCTGATATTTGGACATGTACTAGCAATAATAATAGCATAACAGGGCATTGGATATCAAATGAATGGGAGCGACAAAATTTTGTACTGAATTGTAAAACTTTTACGGGAAGTCATACAGGATTAGCTATCGCACAATTTTTTTTGGATATAACTCAGTCATGGAATATACAAATTAATCAAATACATATAATCTTACGTGACAATGGCAGTAATATGATAAAAGGTTACAAAGATGCTAAAGTAGATAGCGAAGGTTGCTTCATTCATACTTTGAAACTTGTTGTAACTGATGCCATTTCTTCACAAAGAGCTATAGCGGACATGATAGCTTGTGCCCGAAAAATTGTCACACATTTCAATCATTCGTCTTTACCCTGTGATAAATTGAAAACAATTCAAAACGATCTAAACATAGAACAAAAAAAGTTTTACAAGACGTACCAACTAGGTGGAATTCCACTTTTTACATGCTACAGCGGCTACATGAACTAAAAAGATGTATAATAATATATTTATCAGAAAATAATACTATGCTAAATCTTACAACAAATCAGTGGAATTTACTAGAAACAACTATAGATGTTTTAAAACCTTATGAAGAAATTACTAAACAAATCAGCTCAACAAATTCCTTGATTTCAGAAGTTATTCCAGCAGTAGCTACATTAAATAAATATTTTTCAAAAAATAAATTTTCTGGTGCAGGAACAATGGTACAATGTTTGACCGAAGGAATAGAAAATAGATATATATATGAAAATAAAAATTTTGTTATCGCAAATTTCATTGACCCCAGATATAAAATGTGTTTTTTTCCGGACTGCTCGAAAGTTAGGACTAAATATTTAATAATAAAAGAATTAAAAGAATTTAAAAATAATGAAATTCGGGCCGTTAGTATTTCGAGTAGCTCATCGGATGACAGTGACAATGAACCATTATCAAAAAAGAAAAAACAGTCTTCAAATGAAATCAAATCTTTATGGCAATGCTATAATGATATAATTATAATGAATATGAATACTGCTTCATCATCTTCTGATATCATTGATAAAGAAACAATTTATAAAAAATGTGAAGATAAATTACTGCAACAAATAAATTCATTTTTAAATTTACCCTTATTGGACAGAAATTCTGATCCTATTGTATTGTGGAAAGAACATGGCCGTTTGTATCCCGAATTAAGTAAAATAGCTCGGAAATATAAGATAGGCGATCAATGTTAACTCCAGCCAACGCAGAAAAAAAACTTTTTATTTATCATAATTTGGCAAAATGTAATTATGAATACTGATAAGATTGTATAGTATGTTTAAGATGAAGTAGTGTGTATGTGTAATATAGCTACTCAGTAGTATAATATGTATTTTAAGTTTTTCTTTATTATTAAATTTGTTATGTTATTAGAGTAATATTTTTGTTGTAGTTGATATTATTAAAAATAAATATATGTTTTAAGAAATAAAAGCTGAAAGTATCATACAAACCCAAATTAAAATAATTTATTAAGATTCGGCCGGATTTGTTATATGATCCGGCCGGAACCGGATTTTCGGCCAAATGGCCGGATTCAGTATCACGGCCGGATTTTCGTGCCATCGCTATCTGCAAGATCTCTATATGACGCTGCTTCATGGCCGGCAAACCACAAAAATACTAATTTACACTTATATGCATCCAATTTGCCATATTCGCCAGCTTGGTAGTGAAAACATTGTGATGCAGCAAAGGTTTCAACAATTTCGGATGCTATATGCATGCTAACCCGAAAGTGTTCAAAAAAGTTGTCTTCAGTATATTGTAGTACTGTATCTTCGACATAATTTTCATTTTTTGGTTTCTTTCTCGTTACAATCAGTTCAATTTCATCAGTGGCGGCGCTAGGGGTGGGCGCGGTTGGGCGACAGCCCAACCAAAATTCTTCTCGCCCAACCAATCGCCCAACCTACATTTATGTAAAGGAAATGTTTTAAGGTTAGTATACGAAATCTACAAAACGTAAAAAAATGCGACATACGAGCCATCAACAAATTATCTATTTGTATTATTGCACACCTATTGCATATTATTCTATATTTGTGTTTATATATTGCCCCACAAGTAGGATAGTCATGATTACCCATAGTAAAATATGTGTGCCTCTTCTTCTTTCTTTCAAAAATTTGTAGCTTGTAGTACGTACTTACTTATAGACTACAGTGTAGTCACTACACAAAGCTTTGCGTTTGCGCAAAAGTTTACATGTTATGTTATGTTCGAGAACCAACTACGACACACGAAATCATTTGGATTTGTCTGTTAGAACAAGATTCTCATTTAGTATTTAGGAGACAGTGATTATTGCTTTAACTTTACGGTGCACATACAGGATATTTTTTACTCTTGTTTAATAATGAGTACAAAACGTTGCATAAGTGATTTTTTTAAACCAAAACAGAAGTTACACATTGAAAAACCGAAAACACCTGAAAACGTAATTACTCATACGAGTGATAGTGACACTAGTAATAAAGCTAATACAAGCAGCATTCTTTCCAAAAAAAGAAGATTACTAGAAGAAGATGATATAGTTCAAAAAGGTGAAACTTCATCTTCGACTACTTCGGATGACAACGATGAGAAATGTGACGATCTTGGTGTCGATATTCCTAGTTTCGTAGAATCAGAAAGGTAAATATCTTTTCATTTGACCGTTTATTAATAGGTTATATTAATGTATAGAAAATCATTCATGAATTACCCCTATTAATGCATGATTTTTATTAATGAATGATTTTAGTGGGTAACCATAGATACGACATATTATTGAAGAACAATTGGCAAAATTTATGTGTCAAACGATACTAACCTAATTTTTTTGTCATGGAATAAGATTAGATTTTCCAATTCAGTAAGATACGGTCAACTGAAAAATATTGTAACTAGTGTGTTAACTGGCGATTAATGATCTCAATAATTAACGCGTTCGCTAATCGCCACGCTCACGCGTTAAAATGTCTCAATCATTAAGCGCCCTCATTAAAACACTTGATAGTTAAATAACTATTTTCGTTGACCGTTTATGTATACAAAATCATTCATTAATGACCCCTATAAATGCATGATTTTTTATTAATAAACGATTTTAGTAGGTTACCATAGATACCACATACCATTGCTAAACAATTGTTAAAATTTATATGTCAAACGTTAATAACCTACATTTTTTGTTGAAATAAAATTAGATTTTCTCTAAATTGACAAGATAAAGTTAACGAAAAAATATTGTAACTAACACGTGTGTTAATTGGCGATTAATGATCTCAACAATTAAAATGTCTCAATCATTAATCGCCCTCATTAACACACTTGATGTATCAACACTGTCAGCCAATGATGTTGATGAGGACACTACAATTGATCTGGCACAATCATTAGATCAACCTCCAAGGCAACCAATCCTAGCTAATTTTCCTAAAACAAAATACGATTCTGATCTTCGAAGCTTTAAGTCAAATTACTATAAGATTTATCCTTGGATTGAATACAGTATTCTGAAAGATGCTGTATTCTGTTATCCTTGTAAATTTTTTTCCAAACATGGTGGATCAAAAACTTTTATTACTGAAGGCTACAAAAATTGGAAAAGAGCATCAGAAACTAAAGCTGAGTTTAAGAACCATGATAATAGTATCCAACACAAAAGTGCTATGGTCGCATGGCAATCCTTCAAAAGTAGTCAAAAGCAACAGTCAGTAGCTGCTCAACTAAGTAATGCACATTCTGAATTTATTTAAGAGAATCGAGAATATATTAAAACTATCATTAGAAGTTTAATTTATTTATCTACACAAGGTCTTGCTTTGCGAGGGCATGATGAGACAAAAACTAGTGAAAATAAAGGTAATTTTTTAGAATTATTAGATTTAATATGCTGCTATAATCCCACACTGTCAAATAAATTGCAAAAAGGACCAAAAAATGCACGTTACACACATCATTCTATTCAAAATGAACTTATACATAGTATAGCTGAAATAACTTTGAAACAAATTAGTGCTGAAATTAAGGAAGCCCGTTATTTTGCTATAATGGCAGACGAAACCAAAGATTTGAGTAAAACCGAACAGTTATCGATAACGATAAGATATTATTTAAATGGTGTATTGTGCGAGCGTTTTTTGGGTTATGAAGCAGCAGAAAAGTTAGATGCTATGTCTCTTTTAAAGTTTATTAAAAATCGTTTAAGTCAGTGTGAAATTGATATCAATAACTGTGTAGCTCAAACATATGATGGCGCTAATGTTATGAGCGGGAAAATTAAGGGAGTACAATCTTTGTTTAAAAAGGAAGTTCCACAGGCAATATACGTGCATTGTTTCAATCATGCCTTGAGTTTAGTAGTGGTAGACGTTTGTAAAAATTTGAAAGATTGTAATATATTTTTTTCTGTTCTTGAAAACTTGTATGTGTTTATTTCTGGATCTGCGGTACATAGTGCCTTTTTGAATATTCAGAAACATTTAAATCCAGAAAATACCCCTGTTGAATTGAAAAGACTTAGTGATACAAGATGGACATCCCAAATATCAAGCTGTTTGGCTGTAAAAAATACATTACCTGCTATATTAGTTTTATTAAATGAATATGCAACAGCAGCCGATCTCCTGAAGCAAATGGACTTTTAAGTAGTATTAATTTTACCTTTTTATTCAATTTACACGTTTTCTGTGAATTTTTATCAAAGATTAAAAATGTATCTGATTATTTACAAAGTAAAGAGAGTGATATTTTAAAGAGCATGACGTTAATAGAATCAACGGAACAATTATTTTTCTCATATAGAGAAGAGGCTGAATTTGAGAAATTCTGGAATGCGACAGTTGTGTTTTCCGAAGCTAATGATATTAAGTTAGATGATGTGAATACTAAAGATCAAGGAAGCTGCCTGCTAAATTTAATAATTCGGTAATAGTTCAGAAAATTAACTCTCTTGAAGATGATGGCGTTAACGGAAAAAATGAATTTAAAACTAAATTATATTTTCCCATAATTGATAAAATTACAACGGAAATTTCACGAAGATTTGACGACAATTTACATATTTTGCAGGGATTCAGTACTTTGAATCCATCTAGTTAAATTTTTTTAAATTTGCAACAATTAATACCTTTAGCCAACCATTATGGTTGCGACCCAGCCTCAATTAAAAACGAATTAAAATTACTGCCAAAAACTATTCAGAGATATGAAGTAAACCACAAAACTAAAATTAAAAGTTTAACTGATTTTGCGGTTCTTTTACATGAATTTAGATTAGTCTTTCACGAAATATTGCAATGACAGTACCGTCTTCCAATGCAAGTTGTGAAAGATCTTTTAGTAGTCTAAAAAGGATTAAAGATTATTTAAGAACAACAATGTCCCAAGATAGACTTACTGATCTAGGAATATTGTATGTTGAAAAAAATATTGTAAAAAATTTAAATTTAGAATTAATTGTTGATTCTTTTGCTAATAGACATAATAATAGAAGAATAATACTTTTGTAACAATAATATTTTATGTACTTACCATGTTAATTTTGATACCTATAAACTACTTTAATTCTGTATTTTATATTAATTACCCTCCACGTCCTTAATATATATATATATATATATATATATATATATATATATATATATATATATATATATATATATATATATATCGCCCAACCTGAATTTGTTTTCGACGGCTTTCGCCCAACTAAAAAATAATGCTAGCGCCGCCACTGAATTTCATCATCACTTAAAGAAGAATCGTTAGATAAGTTGTAGTCTCCACTAGATTACTGTCACTATCTGAGTCTGACATATACAGGATGGTAACGAACTTAATGTCACAAATTTACGGGTGAGTAGTATGACATGTGTAGATTACGAAACTGAAATATTTTTTTAAAAATAAGAAAAACGAAAATTCGACTTTTCTTAAGGAATTTTTTTTACTGCTGTTTTAATTCATATTTCATTAAAAATATGTTTATCAAAAATACATTCAAAATTAGTTGTATTATTAATAATTAAATTAAATTATTCTTAATAATTAAATTAAATACCATTTGCACCGAAAATAATTGAGTATAGGTACATAAAATATTTCACTATTCTCGGAAGTGTAAGTGACAAGTGATTTTTGCTGTGCTCTTGTTAAAAAATGTATTCTAATTCTGATTTAGTAGATATGTTGTTTATTTATGGTGAAGGTCTGTATGCCGAACGGTATCCTGGAAGACGCCAACCTGATCACAGGATGTTCATCACAGTGACACAACGTCTTCGCGACACAGGCAATTTAAGAAGAAATAATGGACGAGATGGCGGCGGTCGTAGACTACACCACAACATTGAAGATGAAGTCTTAGACTTGGTGCATGCTAACCCGGAAATTAGTAGCAGCGGAGTGTCTCGTGTTGTAGGAGAAATATCTCACACGAGTGTTTTGAAAATTTTACACAAGAATGCTTATCATCCATACCATTTTCAACATGTTCAAGGATTAATGCCTGCTGATCACCAAGCAAGAACGATATCTTGTCAATGGATTCTGCAACAACATACATGCTGCAAATTTTAATTTTACCTCACTTATAATATAAATATAAGCAATTTTCACACGTGACGGTGTCCATAATTTCTACAACATGCATTATTGGGCTCAAGAAAATCCATATGTTGTAGTAAGAAGTAGTTTTCAACACAGATTTTCATTAAATGTTTGGGCTGGTATCTTAAATGGAATTTTGCTTGGACCATACATACTGCCCAACAGATTAAATGGTGACCAGTATTTGGAATTTTTACAAAATGTTCTACCAGTATTATTAGATGTTCCCTTACTTTATCGTCAACATGCATGGTTTCAGCATGATGGTGCTCCACCTCATTTTCCAAGAAATGTGCGGCAGCATTTAAATAATACCTATGGGAACAGGTGGATTGGCCGTGGAGGTCCTGTATCATGGCCACAAAGATCACCTGACCTCAATCCCTTAGATTTTTATCTGTGGGGTCATTTGAAGTCCTTGGTGTATGATAATCAAAACCCCCCTGAAACTGTTGAAGAATTGAGGATGCGGATTCAAAACTGTACTGAAATTATTAAACAAGAAAATCATATGAACCTGGCATGTAGTGTCTCATTAATTCAACGTAGTGCATTGTGTATAGCTGTGGGAGGTGACAATTTTGAACAATATTTATGAGTTTTGTGTTTATTCTTGAATTGATTTTTGGGTTGTTTTTTTCATATTAATATTGTTACATGAAAATTTTCTAGTATTGTTGCTATTTATCAGTTAATCCATTCTGTTTTTTTTTTCTTTATAAAAATAATTCTGCGAAGTATTAATATTAATCTTTGATATGGTTCATTGAACTTTCAAAATAAATTACGTTAGAAATAATTAAGATTTGATTATACAGAAACATTACGTAAATTAAGTAAATTAATTTCAAGTATTAAAGTTGTCAGTGGTCCAGCGGTACCAAAAATGTTAGTTTAATGAGAACTACCCTTAAATATGTGAATTTTTTAAAAATTCTTTGTTTCGTAATCTACACATGCCATACTACCAAGGACGTTCAAGAGACGGGGATATGCCTTCATAATACTAGTAATATTGGTTAAGCTGAGGCAGTGATCTCTACTTACATAATGGATCGGAAAGCTGTATACTTGAACACTGTAAGGGATTGGTCATGAGAACTGTCACTGAAAGAGAGGGCACCCTTGTTCATTCTTATTTTTATAATACTAGGAGCGCATGCGTCAATTTCCGTAGCTAACAAATCAGTGGCGTAGATCTATTCTTATTCTTATCCCACTGTAAACGAATCAGGGGCGTCCTTAAGTGATCTCAAGTTTTCTTCTTATCTTCTCGCAATATTTTCCTCATTCTGTCATTGAGCCTTCGAGTAACAAGTTGTCTGGTGTGTGTTATCGTTGTGATTTGATATTTTTTCGTAAAAGCGTAAAATGGTTACGAAGTGTATTGTGTTGGGCTGTTGCAATACTTATGGAATGTATAATCAAAGGAAATTTCATAGGTAAGTTTCAAAATATTCGTAAAAAAAAAACTCACGTTAATTTGAAATTTTGAAAAATGTCTATAAATTAATTATGCAATAGCGTAGACATTATTTTTTTGCATATATCTAATTTCTTATATTTATATACGAGCCCAGTCTCACATGAATTGGACCAAAGGTATTTGTGCGAGATTGATTTGTTGATTTTTCAGAACTGAACTTTGTTGTGGACAAATAAGTATATTACATTCTCTTTGTTTTTACAATAGGTATTTTTCGAAACGAAAAAAATGCGTACCTAACTTACTAGATAATGAAAAACTGATTTGGGCTATTTTTTTCTTTTTTACAAAAAACTTCTAAACTATCGGTTTTCGAGAAAAATGTTTCAAATAAAAATGTTACAATATGATAGTGTCTATCCAGGGGCGCACAAAAATATTTTTTCTCTTGGTAAATTTTCATACTTACAGTGGCCTCGAAAAATAAAACATCCTATGTATTAAATGTTGTTAATCAATTCCCAAAACTTATAGTGTATTTAATATACTTATTTGTTGTTCTATGAATCATTTGTATGTGATATGTTTTAGTTACGAGAATTAATTTTCTGCACAGGGTTTTTCTTTGATCCAATACATGTGCGACTGGGCTCGTATGTGAACTGAATTGAATTGTAAAAAAAATGTTTTTCTTAGATTTCCAAAGGATACTGTGTTGAGAGACATGTGTAATACAAAAGATTATTGGCGTATTTGCAGTGATCATTTTGGGTTAAATGATTACGAATGTGGAGTTTTAAAACCTGATGCTGTACTTTTCTTACGCCCATCTAATAAGGTAATTTTAAATATTTATATTGTGTACAGTTCTTTAATATTTGCTTTGAAAAATTAGATAATACAACTAATGAAATGAAAATTATGTTATTTGATATGGATATTTATTTAAAACTTTTTTCGAATGAACTTCTGTAAAATAAATAATTACATTTTTATTAATTTTCATTTTTTGTTTTTTAGATTCGAAGATGTTCGGAACGTGATGCAGATGTTCATGCCGCGGAGACAGCAGAAACAGGAGAAAATATTTTGTTGGTAGAGCCCGTTGCTGGCCCAAGTTCTACATGCATTGACGAGGAGGACGAAGAAAAAACTGAGGTAATTCTTTCTATCTTAAACAATTTAATTTTTCTTTTTGATTTGACATGTATATAATAAACTCAGAACTTTCGAAACGCTGTCATTTAATTTTCTGGGCAATATTAATTTGTTTTTGTTCCTCTTTCTAGAGACACGTACAATATACATTCTTTTTGTTGTTTCAGTTTATATCAAGTGATATGATTGGAGAGACTTGTTCATCAACAGGCACACAAACATCTCCTGTCACTCAAGGTACCCAGTCCCCACGAAAGTTCAAATTGGTACAAAAAGTTACAAATTTGCAAAGACGACAGCAACGGCGGGACAGAAAACTGGAAACCGTTAATGACCTTGTTGAACATCTACAGGGGAAGAGCGTACAGTCTGGAGATCTTTTGGAATTGTTACAGGGTCATTTCTCTGAAGTTATGGTCAACATAATTAAGCAAGAACAAAATTTTAGCGGAAAAAGTAAAATGGGAAGACGGTATAACGATACAATAAAGCAGTTTGCTTTAACATTACATTATTACTCCCCAAAAGCCTATGAATTTGTAGCTCAACATATGACCCTACCTTGTCCTCGGACTATTAGTAACTGTAATCCGGGCTTTTTAGTAGAGGTTTTAGATTTTTTAAAGGTTAATGTGGTGGAACATTCGTATCTTAAGCATGTTGGTTTAATAGTAGATTCAATGCATATTAGGTGTGGGATGCACTACGATAAAAATAGTGGAAATTTTTCTGGTAATGTAGATTATGGTGGAATTATTGAAGGCATGGAAAATAATGTAGCTACCGAGGCGTTAGTTTTTGTAATAACATCATATTCTCACACCTTGAAATGCCCGATCGCATATTTTTTTGTAAATGCAATTAGTGCAGATGTGCAGGCGGAATTAATAAAAACAGCCTTAACGTTATTGTCAGAAATTAATATTGAAATTAATTCAGTTACTTGTGACGGCGCTCCCGTAAATATAAAAACTGCGCAAAATTTAGGTTGTAATTTAACGAGTGGAGAAAATTTTATTTCATGTTTTGCACATCCAACTTGCTCCGACACTTTAGTGCATTTCATATTAGATCCGTGCCATTGTTTAAAACTGGCCCGGAATTGTTTTGCTGATAAATTTATAGAGGCAGATGATAAAATAATATCTTGGGAATACGTAAAAAGGTTGCACAATTTTCAAGATAAGAACGAATTAACATTCGCTAATAATTTAATTGCTGCACATATAAATTTTAAAACAAAATAATGAATGTTAAATTAGCCGGACAAGTAATCAGCCAAGGAGTTGCTGATTCTCTTAGTTTTTTAAATGAATGTAAAATAAAAGACTTTGAAGGGTGCGAAGAAACTGTTCAGTTTATAAGATTGTTAGATCGAACATTTGATCAGCTAAACGCAAGGACTACTTTCGGGAGTGGTTATAAATCACCCATAAAAATTAATAATTTACAAATAATAAAAAATAACTTTTCCCAAATGAAAAACTATTTAAATAAATTAAAAGTAGATGGTGTCCCGATTTTTTTACATGCCCGTAAAACTTTTGCATGTGGTTTTTTGAGCGCTTTGGCGGGGGTTATTAATTTAGCCGAATATTTATTGGAAAAGGGGCACATTAATTATTTTTTACCGTACAAAGTGTCTCAGGATCACATTGAATTATACTTTTCAGCGATTCGGCAAAGAGGGGGATGGAATAATAATCCTTCCACCAAACAGTTCACATGGGCCTTAAGACAAATGTTGTTTAGTGGTCGCATTACACCCAGCAATAATAGTAACGTAATTAATACAGAACATTACTGCCCCACAATTTTTAAATATAGGTCTCAGAACCGCCACCTTAACACAGTAGAAGAGACAGACGAAACGAACAACTTATTAGAATTATGTAATAATTTTCAAACTAATGAATATGTAGATAATATTTTATGCTACATAGCAGGCTACATAGTTTTTAAATTATTTAAAAAAGTGACGTGCATAGAATGCAAAAAAATAATGGTGAATTGTAGTACCATTCAACATAATTATGCAATTATGAATAAGGAATATTCATTTAACAAATTTGTAGATAGAGATGGATTAACGATGTCTAGTAGTCATTTTTTTAATTTTACAAAAATGCGAAACGCTTTTTAGGTTGCTAAAATCTGAATTTAAATTTCAAAACTTTAAATCTGTAGTAATTAAAAATTGTGTCAATTTTTTTTTCGAACAAATGCAACTATTTTAACCAGCACATAGTACATGTAACATTGAAGAAGAACTTCATGAAATACAGATTATTAAAAAAGTATGTGAAATGTTTTTAGAAATAAGGTCAAAATATTATACTAAAAAAATTAATATTGATCTTCATGGTAAGGCCACCATGAGGTCAAAATTAAATAAACTAATTTTATTTAATAACGTGTAGTCTGCAATGTTTGTTATTCCTAATAAATTGTTAGTTTCTTTAATAAAACAGATAACCATTATAAGTGTGTATTTTATTTATTTAATGTTCTTTTTTATCTTTCATCCATGTTTTAATTTACATAAATTATGTTTATTAGGAAAAATATTTTTAAATTGTTTCATTAAAATTAAAATTCCAGAAACCTTATGAGAATTACTTTTTGAATAATTTATATTAATTTAGCAATTTCCAGCAATAATGAATAAATTATTCATGTTTTATTCTTTTAAATAAATACATTTTTACTTATTAAAATAACGTAACAAAACAGTTTGAGAACTGCATTAGAAAGAGATAGACTCTCTCTCATATTGAGGGTTGCATAAAAAAATCCATGTGACGTAATTGGACTGCTTCTTTCCTATCCATCTATGTAAGTAGAGATAACTGAGCTGTGGCAAGGGTAAGGGAAAGAGATAGCAATAATTTTCTGCACCGTGCTTAGCCAAATCTCTTTTTCTTTCTAATAATTTGATCATTATTATAGAAAAATCACCTGCTCCATATGCAAAACATTTTTGTGTATAAATAATACAGACAGTATTTTAATTAAATTAAAAAATCGTGGTAGATTGCGTAATCCATCGAAATATGTCAAACTGCAGAAAGTATTTTAAGGTCTAAAGTGCATGTTATTCCGGAATAACATCAAAATTATAATAAAAAATAAGGTCAGGCGTATTGTTTCCGGCCAAGTTTTTAAAGCAATGGACGACTACATTATTTCCCAAGATTTCGCTGTTAATTACAGAACTCAATTAATCGATAGTATCGATTCGATACAATTTTAAATGTTTATATAGACCTAAAATTAAAATTCTCTGCTACAGTTATAAATAAAAATAAAATAACAAAAAGAAAAACATTAAATAAACTAACACTGTTTAGAAATGAATAAAATAAAAATATACTTTTTAATATAACTATGTGGTTTTTCCTCTCCTTATTTTTAAGTTGAAGGGCGCGATAAAATGATGCTTTTGTATAATTTCTTAGTTATTTTGATATATAAGAATAATTTGTTATAAAATTATATATTAATTTAAAGGTAAACATATGGAGATTGACATAAAAGTTTCAGGTTTTTTACATAATTAATAAATTATTAGTAAATTAAAGAAAATTATAGAACTGTTCAAAACCAGATTTTTCAAAACCACTTTATCTTATTTAGGATGCAATTTCAACCAGAATTTTACCTTTGTGTCCAGGGGATGAATGAATACTTTAGTATTATTAAAAATTTATAAGTAAATATGGCCTATATTTTCTTATTACTAGGAAAGTTTATATCGTGCATAGGCTTTCAATGCTATTTTAGTTCAGCGTTTTGCCGCTCACAACTGTGGCGCTTATGTGTTCTCAAAAGTAGTTTCCTCTTTGAGAGATAGAGACGGACATAGACTGAGATACGGCCGAGAGCATAGTTTTCCAGGTATATCGGCAAATCAAGAAAACTTGAGACAGCACCGCTGACAAAATTTATTTCACTTACATACTTACAAAAAACACTAAAATTTCGATCGGGTTTTTAGACATTTTGGTAGATGTATAAAAAAACACCTCATTATATATATATATATATATATATATATATATATATATATATATATATATATATATATATATATATATATATATATATATGTAATATAATAATATAATACAATTTGATAGGAATTTTATTGGATAGAAGCTTCATACGTTGTTTAAATTTTTTATTATTTACAATTAGACTACTTTTCGGCACATGGTTATGACCATTATCAAGCCAACAATGTTATATTACATTTAGTCAAATTTAAATTAGTTCCATTATAGAAAAAAAATGACTAAATGTAATATAACTTAGTTGGCTCAGTCACTGTTGACTGTCCAACCTGCCGCAGGTTGTGAAAATCAAACTTATAAACATGGTTTGAAATATAACAAATTTTTTCTTCTATAAAGTAACTAATTTGATTAAATGTAATATAACATTGTTGACTTGAAAATGGCCATAACCGTGTGCCGAAAAGTCGTCTAATTGTATATCCAACAATAACAAATTAAAACAACGTATGAAGCTTCTATCCAATAAAATATCTATCAAGTAAACTTCACAGTGTCAGAAACTTCTCATCATAATACATTAATATTATTTACATTTTTCTCTTACTATTAATAATTTCTGGTAACAAACTGTTTTTATAAAATTTTATTAATTTTTCTTCCATTTTCTCTTTCCAGAATTTTTTGTCCCTTTCTATTATTTCAACAAATAAATTAGATTCGTCATTTTTGTTTATGACAAAATAACATTTTGTCTTCTTTGTTATATGCAGTTGTCCCTGGATCTATAAATAAATAATATACAGACTAGTTATTTTTCTTCAAATGATTGCTAACAATACGAGTAAACCTGGTAGTAATAATTGTGAGATCTCGGTAATCTTGCTCCACTTGGACATTTTTCTAAGCATATATTTTTTTAATTTTGAAAATTTCTTCCCACGACTCCATATTATTATCATTTTTAGTTACCCGTATAGAAAAATATATTGTTGTTGATATAAATATGGTACTCTTTTTATAAATTGTAAGTAAATTATTATTTTTCATGATCGTAGTTCTTCTTGACTGGAAATTTGATGGGCAAAGGAAAACTTCTGGAATTCAGTTAGTGGTTAAAAAAATAAATAATTTCTTAACCACTGACTGAATTCCAGAAGTTTTCCTTTACCCACCATTATTTTTCATGTATAATAAAAATTATCAACCGCTTATCGTTTAGTTATTTTGGTACATGGGCCCATAACTTGGATAAACCGAATGAAAAAGTATCATTTTTAGTTCCCCAAATAGGAAAATGTATTGTTGTTGATATAAATATAGTACTTTTTATAAATTGTAAGTATATTATTTACATTATTGCTATTTTATTTGATTAATAAGGACGGCATATTCCAAAGATCAGCTTTACAAACATTGGAAATTTATAATTGGTCGGTTATTATTGAGGTAAGAAATTGTAAGGGAAAACACAAGGGTCACTTGCCGGACAAATAATTCTTTTATCTGCATAATTCGGTTTTCTCGTTTACCTGTAATCAGCGACTGATGACACAAATGTTTTCCCATCAAATTCATATACATATTGTAATTGATATAAATATAATAATTTTTATAAATTGTAAGTATATTATTATTCTTCATGCATAATATACAGGGTGTCTCAATAAACTTGCTCACTATTAGTAACTTTTTTATTTGAAGAGATACGAATTTGGTTAAATGACCAAAATTGTGCCATTTTGAAATACAAATCTGATGATGTCAGCAAACATTAGGTTATATCAGCGGTTCTCAAAATATGAGACCTAACTTTTTTATTTTAAATAGGAACACATATTTTTTATTAGCTTATTTGCTAGAGAATTCAATTCTGAATTCAAAGATATAATCGTTTCATACCATTACATAACGAATTTTTTGGGAAAAATCCATAATAAATTTTATATTAATTTGATTTAAATATGACTATAATAAGGGTGCCATGAATGGAAACAATAAATACATGTTACTTTTTTTACGTAGAATTAGAATGCCTTGAATGAAAAAAATGAGTATTTTATATTTGTTGACATGTAATAAAAAGTATGATCAAGTGATAAAACAAAAGATTCACTAATTTCATTCATGGCATTCTAATTCTACGTAAAAAAAGTAACATGTATTTATTTTTTCCATTCGTGGCACACTTATTATAGTCATATTTAAATCAAATTAATTTAAACTTTATTATGGATTTTTCTCAAAAAATTTGTTATGTGATGGCATGAAACGATTATATCGTTGAATTCAGAATTAAATTCTCTAGCGAATAAGGAAATAAAAAATATATGTTCCTATTTAAAATAAAAAATTTAGGTCCCATATTTTGAGAACCGCTGATATAAATTAATGTTTGCTGATATCAGTAGTTTTGTAATTCAAAATGGCACAATTTTGCTCATTTAACCAAATTCATATCTCTTCAAATAAAAAAGTTACTAACAGTGAGCAAGCTTATTGAGACACCCTGTATATTATCAACAGCTCATGTATAGTTATTTTGGTACATCGGCCCATAAATCTGATAAACCGAATGAATTATTGTCATGTACCCATGTTATTTGTATAATTATTAGATTTATAAGATGTGCATGTTAGTTTAAGTAATTGTTTCTACAATTATTTTATGGTTATTTTGTGTAAATGTAATTATTTTGTTGTTGCCAGACCAAATTCCTTCAATCCCAAATCTAAGTTCAACTTTCCCTAAATTAACTTTCTAAATTCCCATCCGCCAACTAATTACCTTGGTAAACTTCCATTCAATTTCTATTCATTTTTCTTCCCCTACTACCTCCATTACCAACTTACCTTATACCCGAATGGTCTTTTAAAAGGCAGAAGTTACTGGGTCGTCAAGCAGTAGTGCTAAACCCAATAAATAAAAGACAACTATTTTCAATTTCATATTCAAGTTAAAATAAACAGATTTTAATAAAGTAAATTGTGTGTTGTATTGTGCGACAACCCATCCCATGGTACACGACATTATTATCATTTTTAGTTCCCCATATAGGGAAATATATTGTTTTTGATATAAATATAGTATCATTTTTATAAATTATAAGTATATTATTCTTCATGCATAATATATATTATCAACGCCTCATCGTATAGTTATTTTGGTACATAGGCAAAAAACCGAATAAAATAGTATCACTTTTAGTTCCCCATATAGTAAAATGTATTGTTGAAAACACAAGAGTTACTTGCCGGACAAACAATTCTTTTATCTGTATAATTCGTTTTTCTCGTTTAACTGTAATCTGCGACTAATGATACCAATGTTTTGTTTTCCCATTTCATATTGTACTATACCGTATTACTAGGCTTAGGATTATAAAATTCAGATATTGGAAGGCAAAAGCCGCATCTCACTATTTCAAAACAGTAAAATCTTAGTCAGAGGTAAAATCTTACGCTACGAGGGATGTTAGTTATGTTTTCAATAAGTGCGTTCGGTTTTGTAAATCTGATTCGTCGATTCGCTCATTTTTGTCACAAATCGTTTGGAAATATACTTTTGTCAGCTCGGTTTGATCTGATCTGCGTTCGTTATTGGCGACTTTGACTGAATGGAGCACATCGAAACGCTCCGTATTTTACCAGAGATTTTACAGGGCTGTCAGTAGCATACGAGGGAACCCGGGCAGCAACATAACCTTTTAAAAAAATGGATACTTCTTTTGAGTTATCAGTGTTGGACGAAAATTTTGAAATACATCTAATAAACAATCAACAATATTTATTCAACAAAAAAGGTAAATATATATCGTAAGATTATTTCAAAATTACTAAATTGGTTATTATTTTGTAGAAAATACATATGAACTAATATAAGAGAAGCAAAATGAAGATATGGAAACTGAGGAGAAGAAAACGAAAGAGACGGAAAAAGAGGAGAAGAAATTATGGACAAACGGTTCCATACTGATGCTTATTAAATTAGTGGAAGAATTTGATGAGAAATTTCAAAACTGCGTCAAAAAACAGATTTGGACAAAAATAGCTGCAATTATGAAAGACAAATTGGGCATTTCTTTCACATGGCAGCAGTGCGACACAAAATGGAAGGGACTAAACAAAATATATAGAGAAGTTAAGGAACATAATAATACTTCAGGTAAAAACAGAAGAAGATGGGAATATTTCGAAGCAACGGATAACATCTTGCATAAAAACCCCGAAATTACTCCTGTTGCTACATGTAGTAGCCAAGCTGGTCTACAAACTAGAGATCATACTACTAATACAAGTAAAAATAGTACTGGCTCAAAAGAAAGTGATTCGGAGGAATCAAAATCTGGGGATGGAAGTATTTTCCCATCATCATTCACAAAGAAAAGAAAAGCTATGGAAAATGCAGTTGAAAGAAGACACAGAGATAAAATGGCTAGACAAGATAGATTTCTCGAATGTTTCGAAAATTATGTGGATATACTCCGCAAAGACAAGAAACAAAATGAGTAAGAACTTAATAAATAAGTAATAACTAGTTTTCAAGGAATATAATTTTTTTATTATCTAAATTACATAGTATAAAATAATCAGAAGCTGTGATTATTAAAAATAGGTACCTAGTTTTTAAGAGAATATGTTTTTTGTTTATTTTTATCTCTGATTATATTTTTATAATAAGAATATGTGATTTATGTTACGAAAAACTGCAATAAAGCAAAATAAATTATCAATGTCTTATTTTTTATTTATGCATCATCATTATCCATTTGCAAACCGTTCATTATATCCAATCTTTTAATTATTGCCTCGTTTGCTTCATTGTATTGATGTTCAAGATCAACTATTTCTATTGCATTTGCATTTTCACCATTTTCATTAATCACTTCCCTTATTTAATTTTCATCTACTACTTCTTGTGGCAAATCGCCATTAAGAATGCAAATATAGTGCATAATGCAACCAGATACAATTAATAAGGCAATTAAATCTAATCTCACAGTTTCAAGATATTTGAGACGCCTAAATCTTCCTTTTAAATATGCAAAAGCATTTTCAATGGCAACTCGACATTGAGATAATTTGTTGTTAAAGTTTTTTTGTCTATTCGTTAAATCACCAAAATTTTTGAATCCAACTAAGAGATGTACAGATAATTTATAAGCCAGATCACCTATCATATGACTATCTTCTGGAAAATCTATAGATAAATTTTGGATTCTTTCGTAAAATCAGATTTCCGAAATAATCGCATATCATGTAAAGATCCCGGCTCTCCAGTGTATACATCTAAAAATAACTTTCGATGATCGCAGACTCCTTGTAAAAGAATTGAATGATAATTTTTCCTGTTACAATAAGAATTGGGATGATCTTTTGGTTTTAAAATTCTTATATGCGATCCGTCTATTGCTCCGATGATTCCTATTTGCAAAATAAGTAATATAATTCCTTGTTAAAATAAATACCTGTACCAGAATGTATTATACATACTTTGAAAACCGTTAATTTTCTGGAATCCTCTCATAATGGTTAACGCCCGTTCTCTATTTGGCCAAGAAATGATTTTATATCTTGAATTCACTTTTAATAAATTTCTACATGTTCTATATAGAACATCCCAACAAGTACTTTTACTTATAGCAAATCTGTCTGCAACTGAACTGAATATATACTAATTAGTTTATTTTTGTTGTTACAAATAAACAGTTTTGAAACAAACCGAAATGACTCAAGATTAGATAAACACCAAATAGTGATCATTAACTGTTTTTCAAGTGGAATTGGTTTATGCCCACGATGTATTTCATCGCAACAGTTTGAATTTTGCAAAAAAGGTCCTCAAATGTTTCAGGTGTTATTCTAAAATGTAATTTAAATGTCTTATCGGAGAAACGAGGTACCACATCTTCTGCATAATCATAAACTTTCGGTATATTTGAATTATCGTTTTCGTTCTCACTGTCATCAAAGAACATATCTCTGGCCAAATTTAACGCTAATCCCATTCCCATATCCATTTTATTTATTTTTTGATCCCGCAAATTTGTATATACAATCTAACCTCACATGTTTTTTACAACTGACAGCTCTAACAGATCCGAAAACCGTTCGGCAAAAATTTAGCCATCTATCTACTCGAAAGTCACGTGATCTATAATCAGCATCTGCTCGCTCGCATCTGAAAATATAAAACCGAACGCACTTAATGTCACATAGCAAGTTCAATTTTGGCTCCGCCCAAAAGGAAATAAGGTTTGATATACGATTTATTTCCATGGAAAATCTAGAAAGGGACTACAAGCGCCTTCAAAGAGCGTACGACGGTTGTTATCATAAGTTAGGCTTTTAACCGCACCCTTAAGGCTCCTTTCAAACAGTCAGATACCATCTAAGGTTTTGGAGGCGAGCAGGGGGAGGAAGTTCTGAAGAGGCTAGAGGGTGCGGCTAAATGTTCCCCACTCTTAAAATTTTACATTTGCCGATGTCATTGAATGTGTTGGCTGTTGCTGTTGGTAGCGTTGCCGTTTCGGTACAACTGTACTGAATTCAGTACATTTTTACTAAATTCAATACGCCAGTACTACTTTTCGCAAAAAGCCCCAATTTCAGTACGAAATTCGTCTTCAGACAGAAACTTCAAAAATACGCTAGAGAGACATAAAAATCAAGTTTTTCCATATAAATTTTATGCAAGTAATGCGCAGATTGCTGCAAATCTGTAAGTCGGAAAGTTATCTGCAACTGCGACCTGCCTTCTGTTGGTATGTAGATGACTGATATATGAACAGCTCGCCAGGTTTCAGTAATTTTTAATGCGTTAGTTAGTCGGGGATTCACTGAGCATCATTTTCTTTATAAAATGTGTTAGTGCAAATTCATAGAGAAAATTACTTTAAAATTCGCAAAGGTTTTACTAGTACTGTGCCTTTTAAGTGAACAATTTTAAACAAATATTCGTTGTTATTAACGAAATGAATAAGTACAAATTTTATGATTAATTAATTCACTTTTTTAGTACACTTACATGCCACAAAAAAAGAATTTTTTAAGATATTTAGTACTGTAGCAGGTGCAGGTAGTTATATCTTGAGTTTTACTGTTTAGATTTGTGATTAGGAAAAAGAAAGAAAGGTCTCCACAGAAACATAAAGTAGGTTGTAGGCTATATAGCATCTTTAAAACTTCGTTTTTCAATTGTATTCCTTTTTTAATGTTTTTTTGTTATATTATTGTATTTTATTTTAATACATACAATATAAACGACTGGTTTTTGAAAAACTTGTATTTAATTTGAATTTCCCGCTTTACAGTACAAAATTTAGTAATTCAGTACATTTTACATAGAAAGTTCAGTACGTTATTGAAAGAGGTCGCGGCAACGCTGGCTGTTGGCCTTAGTAGACATCGGTAAGAGGGAGGGTAATGTCGCTTAGCGACATATAATTATGTACGTAAATATTGAACAATAAACTTTATGCAACACCGACTCATACATGTTATTATAGTTATTTAAAGAATAATTGAGAAGTCTCGGAGAAATTTTTATTTATTTTTTCCTTTTTTAAAATAAATATAAAAAGTAAGTTTACAAAATTATTTTATTATTGAAAACATGAGAACACAAATATAAAATCAAACAATTATGACTGGTTGCAGAAACGTTCATCAACGCTTTGTTTAATTAATTCCATTTCTTTAGATCCATATGAAGAACTGATTAGATTTTGGTTATAATTGGTAGACCGGAAGTACCCTAATTTGAAGATATTAACAGTTTTTCTTGAAAAAATGCTGTTAAATATCACTTTTTCACATTTGATGTTATAAATATTTAAGAATATTTTATTCTCTGTACGATTTGATTACATTTTATACTTCATATTCAATGCATATAGAGATAAAAAATTATAAAGAAATAAAATTCACAAAGCAGTCAGCTGTGCTATAAACATGGAAACATCTACTACATTAAGAAAATTCTGATTGACAAATGTCAAAATGCAATTTACATAATATGTTTGAGTTATAATTTTACTGGAAGTATATAGACTCTTACAAGAAATTTTCTGTATGGAATTTGTACAAAATACATAGAACTGACTGAAGGTAATGTACTGGAAATATGGAATCATTTGCAAAAAAACTTTCGGTGTGGAATTTGTACAAAATACATAGAACTGACGGAAGGTAATGTGCTGCCCACATACGAATTTTTTATCAAGTAGTTTATTATTTTGCTCTAATTTATTGTGGAAGAGTATTCTGAATTAAATGAGTTTAAGAACTAGTCAATAAGTTTTTTCGAATAATTACAAATTAAAAAATCTGATGTGGGATTTTACCTGGTTGTACGCATGAAACAAAAAATATTTTTAAATACAAATACATATATTCATGTCTCACTACAAAATAATTATCACATATATTTGCAAAATCTATGGGATATTTTAATATAAATTTTGTAAAATTCATACATTTTCTTTATATTCAATATCCTGAAATATTCTTTTTCTACTTTCCTTTTCTTTTTCTTTATATTCGTCATTTTTTTGCAAATTTTAAAATAAAATAAATAAATCTTCATAATGATGTACAAATATTTTTCACAGTGGCATACAAATATTTTTGACAGACATTTATGTGTCAATTACAAACATTTGAATTTTTTGCCTTGAAGTAGTTTGATCTTAGATTTTTTACATTAAATTATTTTATATACATTTCTGTATCTCTAAATCTATAGAAGATATAATAATGAATTTATATGTATCGAATCCACACTCACACACACACACACACGCCACACACACACACACACACACACACACACACACACACACACACACACACACACACACGCGCGCGCGCGCACGGACGGACGTCATCGTAAAAATGTTATAATCGGATTCAAACGGCCTTAAAACGTGGTTATTCACTAAAATCTAGATATGCGATGGTAAAAACTTAATAGCAAACAATTTAGATAAAATCGAAGTGAATATGAAATTCGGAATTTATTCCATTACTTGTTCATACTGTACTAAATTATAACAAACAAAAAGAAACAATCTAACTAGGTTTAAAGAACATTATGTACTATGAAAAATGTAAAAATATTTTCAAGTCCATAAACTTGAAACAGGACATAAATTTGAAAAATCTAACTTGATTGATTAAAAGTTGCTACAATAAGAAAAATTAAAATATGTTCGATGGTATATGCAAGAAAAACAAAAAGATAATTTGTTAAATTTTGACCGGGCCCCACTGGATAAACGGTTCTTAAAATTAGTTAAATAGCCAAAGATACCCGAATTTGTTATCTTTCCCGTCATTAGCTCAGATTATAGAATTGCAAGTAAATACCGTAACTTGAGGTCACCAAAGTTCAACTTTTGTAAACCACAACCACTATTTTAGGATTGGCCTATATGTTTAAGATGTAATAATTAATAATTTGTTAAGTATATAAAGTTTCTTATTTGTAATTATTAAAATTGTACTCTGATGATGGGTGTTTAACACTTGAAATGTACATGAGTATTTCGAAAGAAAAAAATAAAGTGAAGAAAATGAATTGTGTTTTTTTATTTACTGAAATCTAATATTTAATTATAAATATAAAAAATCGAAATGGGAAAAATATTTTATAATTTTTTAAACGTGGTCTAGGAATCGAAAATCTAAGAAATCTATCTGAATGTCATGCTGCCAGAGGCTTATGGGCGGAGCTTGTTGATTGCAAGGGATTGCCGAGTGGTGGCACCACATTTCGATGCGACAAATCTGTGATAATAGATGCTTATTGCTTAGCTTTTTTCTAGTTTAATTCTAAACATTAAGTATTTCTTCTAAATACGTTTGAAAGATAAAGGTTTATACTTTGTCGCTACGCCGAAAATTTATTAAAAAAATATAAATTAAATCATTTTTTATCATGATGAAAAAGTGCGTTTTTTCTAACTTTTTAACACTGAAAATGTTTGTTATAAATAAGTAAATGGATTTAATTTTGGTTAAGCGCCATTCCTCAAGGCTTTAATAACAAGGAAATCAAGTTTTCAAATTAATAATACCATAAATAAAGTTTGAAAACGCAAACTAGCAAAGGTGTGCGTAGCGCACCAATCTCGTCATTCGAAAGGACCCTTAAGGTAGATGCATTGCAAAACAATTGTTTTATTATAATAGTTTTAATTTATTTCAAAATATATTTAAATTTATTATCAAGCTTACTCAGTACAGTATTAATATTATTTTTTTCTTACTAGTAAATATTAAAAACGCTTGTAATTTCAAACAAACCATGATTCGATCTTCAATATGCGCATAATAGTAGGCTAAGCACGGTGCAGAAAATATATGTCTGTCTATGTTAATCTGCCTTGCCTCACTTTCTCGACGTTAAGTCATATCCCCCTTTCTTGGACGTCCTTGCATACTACTCACCCTTAAATTTATGACATTAAGTTCGTTTCCATCCTGTATATATATAATTAAATTACTTTTATTATTTTATTACATTAATTTACAATGATTTACTTACCGTAAAATGTTTATTTCATGAATTTATTTTATATATTTGTAAGTATATAATCAAACTTTAAAGACAATATAAGTGCGTATGCCTCAAACTAAAGATTTCTTCCCGAGTTGGAAATTATTCTGATAGTTGGCAACCGATCAGCAACTAGTCAAAAAGTTACAGAATAAAACCGTATGAATGTTTATAGGTATTCAATTCACACTGCTTACTGTATACAATATAATTGTTTTGTATTTATTGCAGAAATACAAGGTCGTTACATACAAAGGAGAACATGAGCAACTCCAGAGAAAAAAATTATACGAAAACTATTTTCTCATTATTTGGAACATAAAACACTACCATCTATACAAGAATGTCACCAAGCATCTTTAAATTATAAAATTTTAAATACAAGAACAGCAGAACAAATTAAAGCCTGGATTAACAATAACAACAAGAAAAGAAATATGTTTGAATAGAATAATTATTTAATTTTTTCTATAGCAATCAAATATTCAATAACTTCTCCATTATTTAGTTTAGGAGTTTTGAGTACTGTATTTTTGTTCAGAAAATTAATAAACATTTTTTTTATACACATATGCTTTAATATACCTATTATGTATGTGTCATGTGTACTTGAATGATGCTCATTAAGATACATATTTTCATTTCGATACAGATTATCATTATGATAGATTTTTTTCATTTCAATACAGATTTTCATCATAATACAGATTTTCTTTTCATTTCTATACAGATTATCATTATAATACAGATGAATTTTATAACCAATTTATTGGTTTGTACTTTATTTTTTAAAATTATTTATTATGAATAGTCGTAGAAAAACAGTATGCAACTGATACAGATGAATTTTATAAACATTTTATTAGTTTATAGTTTATTTTTTTAATTATTATGATTGGTCGTAGAAAAAATAGTGTATGCAACTTGTTTATAATAATTATTCATGCGAGTTTATTAATAACTATCATTTTAAACTCGTTGCATAATATACTATTTTGTACTCGTAGCCTTCGAAGTGACATTTCCTGCATGCAACATTCGACTAACAACTGCTTTCCGATTAAGTCGAATGTAAAAATCTAGTTTATAAATTGAAAATTTCCCGGATAAAAGTCAGGGTCAGCGCCATCTGTTTGACGACTTCTTAAATTAAGACGCCATTGTTGATTAGAGCCTGTTGCAAATTGTAATCAAACCAATAACGCAAGAACTTCTCTGTAAATAATAAGAATAAACACATCATGTGGAATATAATATTTTAATGAATACGTGAATAATTGGTCCATAAAATGCTTACATTAATTAACCTGTTTTAGGTTAGGTATGATATTTGAACTAATTAACAATATTTTTAGATTGGAAAGCGCCACAACTGTTACAAATTTTATTATAATCATTTATGGTGAAGTTTTAACAATTAGAAATACAAATTCCTGGAGTAGAGTTTCTGCGGAAGCAGTGACGTGTGTATTAACAAGGATTGTTTAAGTTAATATGTTCAGCAATTTTGGAAGAAGAATTGACATATTTACTATTATATATATATATATATATATATATATATATATATATATATATATATATATATATATATATTTAAACTAGGAAATACAGCAAATAAGCGGTATTTTTGACTTATCGTAATAGTAAATATGTCAGTTCTTCTTCCAAAATTGCTGAACATATTAACTTAAACAATCCTTGTTAATACACACGTCACTGCTTCCGCAGAAACTCTACTCCAGGAACTTCTATTTCTAATTGTTAAAACTTCACCATAAATGATTATAATAACATTTGTGAGGATATGGGTAAATGTGTCTGATTAATTAATCATATAATGTTTATTGTAAGATATAAAAAATACTTACATTAAAATGTATTGGTGTAAAAACAATGTCCTGTACAGTGGCGGATTTGCAGTCCTAGCCGCTCTAGGCCCCAGGCCATGTGCCGCCCCTTTCTCAGCACCCATCATATAGACTAGATACATAATTAATGAATTTACTTTATTGCCCATTTTGAATTGATTCAGAAAATTGGTTAATGTTAACTAAAAGCTGCTAGTTTATAATATTTTTAGAGGTTTCAGAGATGATTGCACATTTAAATAAAACATTTAAAACGGTTTTAGGTTTTGTTTATTAATAAATGTTTTACAATGTGTCACAAAAGTCGTCTGCACTTAAGCGCAGCAAAATCATTTATTAAAACGTACGAACTATTTTATATGTACGAAATTATTTATACTTTGAATACGCAAAAATAGTGATTTAGGAAGATTATAATCATAAGGTACGCGAGCCTTTAATATATTTATCTACGACAGTGCGCTAATACGTAATTGGTACACTAACTTGAATGTCATTATGAGTTTCATAATGGCACTGAGTGTCATTATGAGTTTCATAATGGCACTGAGTGTTGTTTTGAAAGGTATTCAAAATACACTAAGAGGACCTTCTCATTATGGTAGTTCTTTATTCCTTTACTGTTGCACCATTCCTCCAGTTTTACAAAGGCTTGCTCGTACGCTTCTCTTGATTTTTCAGGAATAAGAGAAGCCACAACATTTTCGGCACCGGCTTCAATGTCCGATGGAACAGAATCTGATTCGAAATCGCTCATTTTCTCTTGGAAACTTAGATAAAATGTACCCGTATATGAAAGAATTTGACAACTATAAATTGGTTTTTTTTCTTCAAACAAACAAAAATTGTAACCATAACAATGAATAAAATGAACCGTGGCCTACCGTAAATACATATTAATAACGTAGGCTACGAATGAACATTTCAATGTTTCTCATTATGTCAAAATTTAAATGAAAAATGTATTTTAAGATCAATTTAAACTGTCGTAGATAAAATATTGAAAAATACACGTTTGATATAGCCTAATAATGAAACTTGCGTGATTAAAACACTCGGCTCACCGCCTCGTGATTTAACATCACACGCGTTTCATTATGAACGCTATATCAAACTTGTATCCTTAATATCTATAAGATACTTTGCATTTGATTTATTTCTTGTTAATCTTGTTATCATCAGTGAGTTTTTTTGGCACGATTTGCCGCCCTTAATATCTGGCCGCCCTAGGCCCGCGCCTACTGGGCCTTAGGGCAAATCCGCCACTGGTCCTGTATTAATTTAGTTTAGTTCATGAAAGATGGCTATTCAAAGTCATATATAAGCCATAATATTATTTGAAGAAAACTTGATTGCATTTCGTATGACTTATATGCTGTTATTGAAGGAAGCATATAGGCCCGTATTCTCGCCTCTTGAAGTAGCGCTACTTCCGAAGTAACGCTATTTCGATTTTTAAAATTTTATTTTATGAATAGATAAGAATGGGTATCATATTTTTGTAAATGAAACCTATATTATTTGAAATAAGTGGTATTTATAATTCAATTTACTTTTAGTTCTCTAATTTATAGTATTAAATTTGTTATTTAACAGTTGAAGTAGCGATTTTTAGAAAGTAGTGCTACTTTAAGAGGTGAGGATACGGGCCATAATGTTTAACCTATGGTGAAACTAATTACATATATAGTAAATTCGACAATTTTCATATAACATCCTTTTGAAACGAGGTAGTCTTTTAAAACCAACAAATTACGTCGTACTTCAAGATTTGGTAATTTTTTATTTTTTTTCATAATTAATGGTTTTAAAAGGCTCCATTTTATATAAAACTGATGTAAAACATAAATTATTGCCGGATTTACTATATGTGAGGTTAATTCGATCGTCGGTTAAGTACTGTACACTTAAATAATAATATTAATATATTATAGTGTATTTCACTAACTGACCAAGTAGTAAAAGGTTATAATTTCATATTTTAAAATGATAAATTAAGGCGTATTAAAAAAATAACGACATATCAATATCTTATTATTTATAAAATAACAAACAAAGTGTATTTTTGTGTTGATTTTTGAAAATTTAATAACTATGTAAAATTTTATGTGAATATTTCTGAAATTAATTATAAATATTAATTTGTTAAAGAGTAATTATATATTTTAAAAAATCTAAAAATAGGAGTGAATGATAATAAATTAGTAATTTTCTGGTCTATATCTAAAATATATTTTGAATATATAGTAGGTATAATAATAATTGTTAAATTTATGAAAAAATGAGGATCTCACAAACGTCTAATATCCTTTTGAAAAATATGAAATTTTTTCTCATAATAATTCGAATTTGAGTTTAGGAGAATATCGAAAAGTCTCTTAGGTATTCGGGCCCCCATGCGACGATATACGTTGTATACATTTACTTACGCCAATGATAGTGTACCTACGTTAGATGATGAAGCAGTGGGAAATGAACTTTGCGTGTCAAGAACAGATAATTTAAGTAAAATTTAGAGTAGTTAGAGAAAGTTAGTATAATTATTTAAATAAATAATTTGTATTTTTATTACAGAATAAAGTTGTTATATATGTAATTATAAGTGATACTCTTTGCTTATAGAAAGTTATCATTTCAAAAAGGGAATATTTTAAAATTTTTGTTGATTTATAAAATATGACAAACTTCTTTATGATAATATTTAAGAACCATTTTATTTTGTAAATCTTATTCGTACTCACTACTATATTTAAAATATTTACAAATTTTACATTTGAATCATGTACAATAAATGTACCATTAAAAAACATTCACAATCACAATACGACAAACAGGCTATGTAATACTTCAGAAGAATAATTAAATTATTGAAGACATTATATATAGAAGTTAAAAGAGCAAAAAAAAAAAATAGAGATAAATTTCTATTTGAGGATTTAATTTCAACTTAATTTCACGGGGTCTAATATCAAATCGGATTAGGACAATACGTTGAGAAGAGAAGAGAGGCTTTGGTAAAACAAAACCGACTATCTCTTTCTTTGAGCATGTCGTCTCTTTTTAAAAACATGTAGTACTCTGGAGGGGAGATTTACAACAACATTGCTTATAGATGTGTTCAAAATTCCCGCTATTTTTTCTTATGCTCAAATTATTACTCATAGGATTATAAATGGATTCTAAATGATTATATTATTTGTAAATATGTATTATAATTGATTATTAACAATTACAATTGAATAAAATTACAAGAAATATATTTTTTAGTTCAATTATGTTATGTTGACTAAGGTGCGAAGCGAACGGAGCGATTTTGTTTTCCTAATATCCTAATTTGTCTGACAGTTTAGGTAAAATATTTGGAAAGTTATTTGAGTTATTGTTGTGTGTTTCTTGTGGAAATTCGTTTTGATTTGTATGTAAGTACAATTAAGTTTCATATATTTAATAGTATAAGTAGTTAGAAGTATGTACAAAAAAAGTTTAGAATTTTTTAAAATCATCTTTTCAAACACCGTATATAAGTTTATTCATGTACGTATTTTAAGTAATATACGTGAAAATTGCTTCGTAATAAAGATATTAATAATTATTTATTAGTAAAATATCATAATATGAATAGAAACTTAAATTTTTTATTATAATAGATACGTAACCTATACAGCGAACCAAACACAGGCGTATTTGTGTTAAAATCTGGAAATATCTTTGCACATTCATCAGCGTCGACAAATTGCAATGTTATTAACCTTTCTGACAAAAATACTGAAGTCAAAAGTATCCCTTTTACAAAAATATGTGTAAAAATTATTCACAGTTGCCTTAAACTATTTTAAATACTTTTTTATTGTCAAAAATTTAATCAAAACTGTCTGAAAGCGTTTTAAATATGTATTAACTGTCTGCAATTTCAGAATTGTCAAAAACTGTTTCAAAAACATCTTAACACTCTAAAATTTATTCAGAATTGTCTAAAACTATGTTCAAATTCCCGCTAAATTTCTTGAATTAAAATTATTATTCATGGTATTATAAATATATATCTAAATGAGAATATTATTCATAATTATGTATTATAATTTATTGATAACAATTACAATTAAATAAAATTAAAAAATACATGTTTTGCTTAATTATATAATGTTGGTTCCATGCGAACGGAATGATTTTGTTTTCAAACATTGTCTGTTCTGTTTTGACAGTTTGGATTATATATTATCTGGAAAGTGATTAAGAGTTGTTTTTTGTGCGTATTGTGAAAATTCGTCTTGATTTATTTGTAAGTGTATTACTTATCATGTATTTAATAGTATAAGTATTTATAAAAAATGTAAACTATTGAGAACTATTTCAATTGTTGATGTTAGACTATGACAGATGCCATAAATTATTGAGATATTAAATAAAAGTGTATTTAAAGGTAAAGTGATGTATTATAGACTAATTATAATGAAATTAAATGTATTTTATTGTTATTTATACCAGTTTAACAGTAATTCAAATTTTATGGTAACATTTGTAACTCTAACCTAATGCGTTGTCCGTCAAATGTAACCGAAAAGCAAGCAGTGTCTCAAAAACGGGTTTTAGAATGATAATAACTAGAAACTGAAGTAGAAGAGTCATGTAATCTAATATATACTTCAAATATTAAAGGTACATCATGGATTTATACATTTTCTTTCGTAGAAATGTTTTAAAATTGTTTTTTGCAGTATGTCACCAGATGAAATATTGATTTTAGGAAGAATCAAGTGGTAATATAAGTGTTTTATAGTTTATAAATACTAAATAGGAACAAATATGTTTATCGATAAGTAATACGTACGTATATTTACTAGATATGAATATATTTCTGTAGAAAATGTTAATGAATCGTTCCAACTTCCAGCCGTCGAAAAGGGATTTGGAATGTAGAATGAAAATGGAACTGTCACAGGCAATGAAGACGTGTTATGGCTATAAATAGAACAAAATTGTATCCTTTCAAATATATTATTGACAATAAAATCTTAAATTACAATATTGTAAAGGATAATTAGTTAATTGTTTATATATATATATATATATATATATATATATATATATATATATATATATATATATATATATATATATATACAGAGTGTCCCATTTAAGGTACGAATGCATTGGGATCTCGAGAACCGTAAGAGCTACGAGGTTGGTTAAATTAGACAAAAGTTGCCCCATTAGAAGACCATTTTAATGGTATTTTGTTATTTGCGAAAAAATGCATAGGTCACTAGATATAGGCGAAAATGTAAATTTTGGAGTTTTTTATTTTTGCAAATAACTTCGAAGTGTGAAATTATACTGGATTTTGGTTTGCACATCTTTAGGACACTTTTTTATGTTCTTTCGACTGGCGATGCTCAATTTTTTTTATCAATGTTGGTTTTCGAGGATTGATGTCTAAGTTTCAATTTTTATATGGACGCCATATTGGAAAGTTACGTCATTGAAAAGAGAATTTTTTTAGCTTTACAATGATATAAAATAATAATTTATTTTTATAATTAACAGAGAAATTAACAAAAAATGTTATTAATACTAAAATTTACAGTACAATATTTAAATATTAGATTAGGCCAAGAATGCTGAAAAAAGTTTTAGAAGGAACAGAACGAAGTGCGTAGAACGAAATGGTGGGTTAATAGAAAATTTATTGTAAAGTTTTTGTAAATTATTTTTGTATTTTTAACATTATTTGTTTATTAAATAGTTATTTTCTTAAACAGCAGCCTTCGATTTACTTTTTTCAATTAAATTTTAGTATTAGGTAATAATATTTTTGTTAATTTCTCTGTTAATTATAAAAATAAATTATGACTATTTTATATCATTGTAAAGCTAAAAAAAATCTCTTTTCAATGATGTAACTTTCCAATATGGCGTCCATATAAAAATTGAAACTTTGACATCAATCCTCGAAAACCAACATTGATAAAAAAAATTGAGCATCGCCAGTCGAAAGAACATAAAAAAGTGCCCTAAAGATGTGCAAACCAAAATCCAGTATAATTTCACACTTCGACATTATTTGCAAAAATAAAAAACTCCAAAATTTACATTTTCGCCTATATCTAGTGACCCATGCATTTTTTCGCAAATAACTAAATACCATTAAAATGGTCTCCTAATGGGGCAACTTTTGTCTAATTTAACCAACCTCGCAGCTCTTACGGTTCTCGGGATCCAAATGCATTCGTACCTTAAATGGGACACTCTGTATATATGTATATATATATATATATATATATATATATATATATATATATATATATATATATATATATATATAATTGCAACATAAGTTGTAAAATTTATGAACCTTAATTATTTTACATACATGGTGAATACATTATATTGTTTAAAAAGATGAATTTTATTCATTTAAACTGTTAAAAAAATTCTATATGTACTATTATACAACTATATATTTCTCTATTTCAGACGATGCCAGTTCGTAAACGACAACAACCGTTCGTGTGGGATGAAGAGAAGAAGAGGGTTGTTATAGAGTGTCTTGCCCGGGCTCGTCAAGCTGGTGGAACATGCTCTGTGGTCGCCAAGGCAATCCATAAGGATTTTGTTAAGGTGTAGCCTGAATATAAATTTGTAGCGAGTTCATTGTACAAGTTTGCAAGTAATGCTGCGACTGGAAAGCAACTTCCGGGCGACGCGAAGTCTTGTGTACCTCGCTGGACTATCGAAAAGGACCAGTTTCTAGTCGAATGTGAGGCACAAGCCCGTAAAGAAGACCTATGTTACAGACAACAAGGTTTGTACGCCGGTAAAAAGGGTCGTGTAAGCGAATACCGAAAGCTCGCCGTGCAGTACTTTACGGAAAAATACAATCCAACGCTATTTATGAGCGAATTTATCGTCTCCGTCGAGAAGGAAAAATTGTGATAAATAGTGTTGATAATGAAGGTATGTATAACTTTTCTGGTACTAGTCTTATGACTAGTGGAACAGAAAATTCGTCTGGTGCCCCGTCTGGTGCTAATCTAGTGATTAGTGGTACAGTTAGGGTCCAGTCGCCTGTTGCCAATCCGCGGATTAGTGGTACAGGTGCCTCGTCTCGTGCTAATCTACTGATTAGTGGCACAGATGAGCTCCAGTCATCTGTTGCCAATCTTTGCATTGGTGGTACAGATGCCTCATCTTATGCCAATCTATTGATTGGTGGCACAGATGGGCTCAAGTCGTCTGTTGCTAATATTCGTATTGGTGGCACAGATGCTTCGTCTGATGCCAATCTATTGATCGGTGGTACAGATCAGCTTCAGTCGTCTGTTGCCATTCCTCGGATTGGCGGTACAGATGCCGGCAGGCTTCCTGGGAGAACAATCATCAAGTCAGCTTATGACCCTGATTTGACATTGTTCATCCAAAGAACGATGAAATGTTGGGAGACCGGATTCAAGTTTAGTACGTTACCGTTATTTATCGGTGCATGTGCAAACTGTTCAGCGGTAATTCCGAACAAGGCGCGTGTAAAAACTGTGGCTGCTTCTCAGCAACCGAATGTTTTTAAGCATTATGCAGAGAAAGATGTAAGCATTAAAAGTAGTTCATCCAATTACAAAAAAATGCTATATCTTTACTCTATGCGCTTCTAAGAATCTGTTGACGAGATATCGGTTAGCCCAAGAACAAGTTCAGAGTTTGCCGTTGCCTAAGGTTATTACTGATGTAAGTGACGAAGATAAACGACATATATCACTAGTCGCTTTAAAATCAAATACGGCCAAGGCATCAAATGAAGCATTGCGCATATTTAGACATCTAAAGGGTGACTATATTGTGCAACGTAAAGGTGAAGCATGTTACTTTGACATGTATGCCATGATAGTAAACCAAAATCCGGCGAATACTACAAGTAGTAATGCAACAACCGTTGTAGCTGCACTAAGGTGGTTACGTAAAAATAACCATCTGTATGTAAAATTCGCGGCGAATTATGAAACCTTGATACGTTTTATGAAACGCCAATCAGGACAACCGGTTACTATTTCCGTCATAGACGATATGGATTTTGATCCTGTTTCCGATAAGCAGACGAAAACCAACGTTCTTGATGGAGAACCAGCAGCACTGATGATTCCCGCGTACAACGTCCCTTCACGAGGTGTTAATGTGGGAAACACAGTGACAGCGACACAACATGTGCGCAGTCTTCAAGCTGCTGCATACCGAATTAGTAAACGTATTTATACGTGACGCATATTTGGAAGCGAAAGTGTTTCCGTGGCTATTTCCGTACGGCATCGGTGGATGGTCGACAGTAAATGGCTTCTGTGTAACGCGCGGCACATACATGCATTGGCGAATACGTATATATGATGGCCGTTTCCGTGATGAAGCAGACTACATGTTTTACATGTTAGATGTACTCATCAAAGAGCGCCTGCAGTACTATTCTAGCGCAAGGGTTAATGTAGCCAAATTGGTCAAACCATTGACCGTGCAACAGATAAAGACAGCAGGACCATACGATCAGTATGGTACAGAAGTTCCGGCAACATTTCCGAACTCTCGAAATTACTGGACTTCTAAAACGCTCGATTTAATTGCCAAGTCTGAGTACATGGGCCGCGTACCTGATTTTTTCGTAACTCTTACGGAGAATGATAGTTGGCCCGAACTGCAAGCAATCATTCGTGATGGCATTGCAGGTGTGCATAAGGCGTCCGCATCCAAAGAATTTGAGAATATCCATAAACGCGGAGCACCGGCTATGAAATATCCTGTACAAACGGTGATTGCTTTCTATCGCCGTTTTCAGTTATTTCGGGCAAAGTTCATGCAGGATCCACAAGGTCCATTTGGCAAAGTTCTTGATTATTGGATGCGGATTGAATACCAAAAGCGTGGTTCCCTACATACGCATTTGGTGGTGTGGTGCGATAAAGAAACGATACCGAAAGGTGTAGTTTCTGCTGAAATGCCACGATTCGAACATCCAATGAACGCAAAGTGGCGTGATGTCGTTGGTAATTACCACACTTGCTCTCAGCAGCGGTGTTTCACTGGGAAACATGGTAAAGTATTGGTTTACTGTAAGTATGGTTATCCATATGATGTGAACGATACGGTAGTCCCGGAAAAGAGCGGTGTAAGGTTCAAGTACATTCGACGTAGTCATGAAGACGGCTCGATTGTTGCATATAACTTGGCGCTGCTACTTTTATGGGACGGTCATGTTAATGTCCAACAAGTGACGAACGGAGGTTGGGAACTTTACCTAGTCAAGTACGTTGCTAAATCCGAGTATACTATACGTATGCGATTATCACGGAAACGTAGTGATTGCGAAACTTATTTGCGTACTCGAGTTGTATCATTGTTGGAAGCAGCAACGTTATTACTGCAACATCCACACGTGTTTAGTAGTCGTGACATTATTTACTTGCCAATAGATGTTAGCCCAGCGTATCGGATGGTCAAACGAGCATCTGATTTGCCGGCACAAACATCTGCGGCACATAATGCTGAGGAACTGTACTACGACACAAAGCTGCACAAGTATCTCGATCGTCCAAAAGCGCTCAGCAACTTGACGTATCCGCAGTTTTATGCGCAATACCGTTATGTTGGTCAGGCTGCTAAGTAGAATGAGGAACTTGATGACAACGATTGTGATGATTTAGCCCATACTGCGGCAAATGAAACATTACGCGATCGTAAAGGTCGCCAAATACGTAAGCGAGTACGACACGAAGCAATTGTTCGTTTCAAAGAGTACTCGCCATATGGTGACGACTTAGAGAGATATTGTTTGACAAAACTTCTGCAAAATGTCCCGGTAGACCGGACGAGCATCACTGCTCTAAAGGACACGACCGGTTCATATTTGGATGAATGTTTACGTCGAAACCTCATCCGGGAGGAAGACGAGGCAAAGCAATTTTTAGAAGGCACAGCCAAACGTGGCAGCACGTTAGAGCGACTACGGGAAATTGCGTCTCGAATTATTGACGGTAACTGGCTCCAGGATCAAGATATTGATCAGTTGCTGGAAACTGTCGCTCCGTACCAGATGCAGGCAGAACGAGTACGTGTCGAATCGGTTGAAGATGACGATGACGTTATCATTGACGACCGTGATGGTTTGGATTTAAATATCCGCACGTATTTGCCAGTCAAAAAGTATATTGCTGGCTTCACAGGTAGTCAACGTGCTGCTTTCGACTACGTGACCAACAAATGGCTAAAGAGTGAACAATGTTTGGTTTTCATTACCGGTGGTGGTGGTGTTGGTAAATCATTTTTGCTCGATAGCTTTGTTGCATTTTGTCATGAAAATCACAAAACAGTACAAAAGTTGGCAACAACTGGATGTGCGGCCCATCTCATTGGAGGACTGACAATCCATACAATCCTGCGAATGTCTATCGATTTAGTCAGTAACATTGAGCGTGGTTCAACGGACGCTTTTCTGATCGAACGCTTGCAAGTGTTGTTGATAGATGAAGTGTCCATGCTTAATGAACGTGTCATGCAGAAACTCGAGGAATGCATGATAACTCATAGCAATCCCGACGATTACGCGAAACTGTTCGCAGGCAAGAGCATAATCATGTTCGGTGATCCCGCTCAGTTACCACCGATTGGTAAACATGTTTGGCAACCGAGGTTGCTAACAGGTTTCGAATACGTGGTCCTAAAAGAAGTAGTGCGACAGAAAGATGATCGTCAGTTCATTGATCTGTTGAACCGCGTTCGTTTAGGGGAACCAATAAAAGTCGATATAGATTTGTTAAGGACGCTTGTGATTTCGCAAGCAGACTTGAAGCAAATCGAAATCGGTGATGGTGGTTTAATGCTATTTCCGATTCGTCGACAGAAGGACGAAATGAACGCACTCGAACTGGCCAAGTTGCAAGTGACCGAGCGCGTTTATATTGCTGAGGATGTTGACGGAAACGGCATGCCGTTGTCAAAGAGTGTGCGCGAATATATTGCCGATGTTGAGCGACGTATACAGCTATTTCCAGCAGTATTGAAGCTTAAGATTGGCGCCCGCGTAATGCTTACTCGTAACCGCGACATTGAACACGGTTGGGTGAACGGTACTTTGGCATTGGTTGTTAGTATGTCAGAAGATTACGTAATCTTGGCGGCATTAAACAAACCCAAAAAACGGTTAGTTACTTTCCGGGTCAAGCAGGAGATTCGTAGTAAAGATGCGAATCAACAGTACTTCCGTAAACAGTTTCCCCTTGATTTGGCGTACGGTGTCACCATACATAAATCGCAGGGGCAAACGTTGAACGTTATTGCTGTGCCTGCGAGTGGTTTGAGTTTTTCCGGGCAATTTTATACGGCCATTAGCCGTGTACGTGAATTTTCCGGATTATTCTTGCTCAACTTTGATCCAGAGTCGATATATCTTGCACCTGACTTGCGGCGGTTTATTAACTGGATAAATGAAGTCGATATTATTCGACAACGTCCAACCGGTTGGAGTAGACCGCCTATGCCAATAGTGTCGCAAATATTATCACTCGCCAAAGGGTATACAACAAGTATTCCAGTTCCACCGCGACCTGTACAACAAGTTGAAAATGCCTCAAAACAAAAACGTCCTGCAACCTCAATGTCACCCCAGGCCACTGTAACTGGTAATGTACAACATGACGTCACGAAACGTCCCCGTTGTGAAACATCACAACAGTTGGATGCGGTTGAAATATTGCCGCGTATACACAGGATAAACCCTAAGGTTTCATTGACAAATTATTGGAACGCTTTAGACGTTATCTTTAACGACGATGAAGTGGCACAATATATGAGTCGTTTGGACTACCTATTTACCACTCAGACTGCGGCAATTGTATGACGATCAGTCGCCACATTTACGTGTGGATCAACGACGAAGCAGCGAGACATGCCGCAATTTCCAAAGATTATGGTAAGGTCATTATTACGTCTGCGGACGGATCGTGTATGTTTCATGCATTGTCTCTGTGTTTGGCTGGAAGCGAAATATACAGCTCTGCTCTCAGGCTGGGGAGTATTATCGGCTTTAGACAACACAATGCCATATTCGAAACGGTACACGCTCAGAATCATATGGACTACACTAATGTGCAGGAATTGATTCATCAGACGTCCAATATGCATGGAGGCAGAGAAACTTGGGGCGGCGCAGCTCATCTCAAGTCTTTGGCTTGCATGACATGTCGTGAAATTTATGTTTACACAAGTTTCACGACAGATAGTAATGGTACTCTCCATCCGCGATGTTTGGCCAATCGAAATCTTTCGGTTCCCGAATTGCAACGGAAAACTGACGATGGAACTTTATATGGGGCTTACTTAACACGTTACGAGCCCTACTACCCTCTGTCCGGACAACCATTAACGGTTCTATTGTCGGGTGCAGGAGGGAGTGCGCACTATTCAGCTGTGTTACCGGTAGCTGAAGATGCGCCGATGGTAACACCTCGTGTTGTTATACCACCAAATCAAGAAAACGACGAATGAGAACCGGTTGTAAGAGACCTCGTCGACATTGGTGATGATGACAGTAGTAGTTAATACTGTAACTCATTTCAGAATAATACATTGTTATTATTAAATGTCGATAAGTATGACTAAATATGTATAGAAAGTCTTGCTCTGAGTGCTTGAGTACAACAACAATTTAGTCATCGTATACGAGTAATTTTTTTTTAGGTTCATAACTTATTAGTATAGGTATCTAATAACAGTGAATTGTCGAGCATACATGATTTAATTTAAATGTGTATAAAAAGTCTGGCTTCGAGCGCTTGAATACATGATAAAAGTTAACTCATGTGTCGAGCACAAAAACACATGCCTGTTCTACTGCATCCAGCACAGCATCTATTCACCACCTACAAAAAGACGCCGATGCAACAGTCTACAACAATCAACATTTTTCCTTTAAAAAACGAAGCAAGAACTACTACTTTACGAGCAGTCAAACAAGTAGAATTCTACTATTCTACATAGAACAACCATAAATTACTAGTCTTCAAATATTTGGATGTGAACTTCAACAGTTGAACTACTACTTCACGAGCAGTCAGACAAATAGAATTCTACGTTTCTAGATAGAACAACCATAAATTATTATACTTCAAATATTTGGATGTAAACTTCAGCAAAGGATAGAAATATATTTGAATGCAAAGAATGAAAATAGGCGAAGAATGGAAATTCCAAGTATGTTAAATTTTATTATTTAAATTTACTTATTCCGTTCTATATATATGTATATATATATATATATATATATATATATATATATATATATATATATATATATATATATATATATATATATATATATAAATTATATGTGAATAAATAACTAATAATTCACTTATCTATCTTTGTACTTAGAGGTAAAAATTTTACAAACTATATAAATAAACATAATTAAGTAACAAAACAATGTTTCATGCATGTTTTATAGAATTGGAATAAGTAAATGTTAAATCTATTCAATATGAAACCATAAATATTTCTGTATTAAGATTGATTGATTATTGTGGTGCAATTTTGATAGTTACTAAAACAATTGAAATTGTTGCAAAGTCAGTTATCGAAATTAAAATGTTTATGGTGGATGAGTCTAGAAAATGATAACTTTTAATTGAAATAGTACGAATAATTTTTTTACATGTTTACGAAATAAGCAATGTTTCATGTTGCGTCATATAAACATTTGTCACATTATAAAGAAATATATTTGATAGTAATAAATAAACTAATGTTGTAGAATAATTAAAATAAAATTGCAATTACAACTGTTAATAAAAGCTTTCTTTATAATAAACACATTTTCTAGACTCATAATTTATTTCTTTTGTTCCATTGCTTATCTTATTATCATTGATTTTATTTACATAAAAATTAATACATTTTTATAATAATTACTTCAAAATTATTTATTTAAAATGGTAATAAGTATAACTTCAAATATTGATTATAAATAAATGATGATTGTGGGGCGATTTTGAATGTTTGAAAACTTTTGAAATTGTAGCAAAATATCATTTTATCATAATTATATTTTTAATGGGCAATTGAAATAAATTTCATATGAAGCATTTTCTTTAAGTAACCAAATTTAATTACATATTGCATTTTTTAAATTGTATTATGGATATATTAAAATATTATCAACGCTACATAATCTGTATTACAAAAATTGTCGTGTCAATCATTACCATAATTAATAGTAGAGTGCCCGTCAGCTAAGAAAAAGCCATTTACGTCATCAGCGCAGAAACCAATTTTTGTCATTGCCCTTGGTCGTCATAGCAACGACTTAGATTGTTCACGTGGTACGCCAGTGTCGTTCGTGTCTTATTCTGACGTTTAGTTCTAATGAAAATGTATCATTTGAAGTATCATATGATTAATCAACATATCAAGTTTATTTCTAGGTTTTAAAAAAGGTAAATATAAATGTATTAAGAATAAATGTAGAAACTGTACTATGCTTTGCAGATTAATTTCTACCAAACAATTTACACAGATGTTGTACCTGTAAGAGATTAAAGTTAATACCAGAAGAGATAAAAGATGTAATTACACTGAGATTTTACATTACCATTACACCGACTTAAGATTACTTATGTTATTACAGTCTTATCCATTAGGTCCAAAATGTCCAAAAGATTAACGGAATCCAATTGTCTTGTATACAACGCAATGATGTTCCATAAGTTTTCAAACAGGGAAAAATTAAAGATTTGAGCAGAGAAGGGATAAGTATTTGGTATAAGTAGTACAACAACTTGATAATTTAGTAATATTTCAGTTTACCTCTGCCTTATCGAGTGTTTATGAAATATTTTTGTGTCAAGTCGTTTGTGCTTTTTGGGATTTTTTTTGTGTACGTGATAATTCGACAGTTGAATCAATTTCATTATTGGTAAGTTATTGTTAGTACAAACAGGGCTGATATTTCAATCTTTGAACAAAAGTTGCTTATAAAGTTCCTTGAAATAAACGGATGTGAAATAATTTATTAAACTACAATTTTCAATGCGATATTTTTTATTTGTTACCCCAATTCTGTAATATAGTCGCTAACTCTTAGTAACATTGCTGCAGCAAATAGCCAATAATAATTGCGAACACTGAAGAAAATTTGAAAATGACAAAGTTTACATTTGTTTCTGCTGGCTAATAAAAAATGTTGCTAAGATTTAGCAACTTTCTTACAGAATAGGGGTGATTAAGTTTTTAATTATCAACTTAGTTGAGAGACTGAAATATCGGGTCGCACTAAAATAATATAAAATTCCGTTTGTTCCAACGATTACTCGATATAATATGGACCTTAATTTGTTAGTGTTTGAACGCTGATTCCAGTGGCACTGTGTTGCGCAATAATTGTGATTTTTGATTCATACATACATACAGAGCGCGATGCCGCCGAAAAAAGTTGGAACATAGGGCTTAATTATACGTAGCCAAGGACGAGAGTTAGTTGCTAATGTGAGCAATTTTATGAAAAAGGAGGCTGAAGAAGGAATTACTATTCCTTTAAAAAATCATAGGTTCGTACTCAATTATTGTTTCCTTATAATTTAAATTTTAAATTAATAATTTATATTTACTATCAGTTTAAAGTTCACCTCTGTTGAACGTAATAAACATAGCTAAAATATTTAAATCAAAATTTTGAACAGCCTAAATTCTCAAAATACACAAATTTTGATATGCCAATTTTATTTATTACAATACATTCTAATCTAATCCTATTCGTATTTTCTTTGATAAGATTAAATATGAAATTATGAAGTAGAATAGAATTAACTAACATAAATAATATTTTTGTAGGGAAAGAACTTTGGCTGCAACTGGAGTCTCCAGATCTACATATCAAAATGTTTTGAAAGAATCGCAAATAGTAGAATGCCCAGGTTCAACCACATATTATCGATCCCCAACTAGGAAAAGACAAAGAACATCTTCTAAATTAGGAATTATAACTGCCGGCCAGATAAAAAGTATTCGAGAAATAATATATGATTTTTATATTCTCGAAAAAAGGAAACCTACTATAAAGTGTAAGTAAAAATTCTTAAATATTTTACGCATGGCCCTTAATCGATTAAAATAATAGTTGAAGTCCTCTCACTTTCCGGGCGAGCGTTTTATCACTTGATGTCAGTTGATTTTTCAAATTTATTCTATTTCAACATTCACAGTGACATCAACTCGTATAACTTCTTTCTCATTTATAAAATAACAGCGGTCGGGATATGATTACTGAATATCTAAAAAACGTAATGTTCTTTCAGGTATTCTTCAGAAAATCAAGGATATGCAAATTTTAACAGAAGACATATCCGAGAGCAGTTTAAGAAGATTTCTTAAGACTATAGGATTCAGGTAATTAAATTTCAGAACATATTTTATATTACTGTCGAAAAATTGTGTATAATCAATTTATGTAATTCAATTATTTAAAAAAAAGATACAGTAATAATGGCTGATAGCATAAGCTTTGTTTTAACTTAAATGCTGTTTTAAAAATGTTAAATTTCAGTCAATAATAATAATAAATATTTAATTCCTCAAAATATGATTTTAAAGCCGACCATAGATTGTATTCAAACAAATATTTTTTTAAATCGTTTTTTAAACTTAAGGGTGAAATGAAATATTGAAATTTGAATTTGACATTTTTTAAAGTAGCATTTTTAGTTAAAACAAAGCTTGTGCTACCAGCCATTAATGTTAAGGCTAGTTTAAATGTGTTACCGTTTTGTGTTGTAAAATTTTGTAAATATTATGTTTTGTTCAACAGAATACATTTTTCTTTATTTTGAAAGTTTACAATACAAACTTGTTAGTTAGAAAATGGCTAAATTATCATTGCCAAATTTCTTTATGGTTGCTTAATTAATAAAGAAATTATTGCTACCGTAACATTTTTATGGGACCCCGGTACATATATTTAAAATATAAAATTACTTCAAGGTACCTGTAATAATGAATGTTATAAAATTTTACTTTTTATTTTGTAGTTGGCAACGCACACCAGACAACCGTAAGGCGCTCGTGGAATCTTACGATATCCGTCTTGAAAGGATTAATTTTTTAGAGAAGATTGTTGAATATCGTAATATTTCTGTATATTTTTTTTTTGTACTTGTATATTTTCTTTATTTGTATTATTATTATGACTGTATATTTTTTTTGTACTTGTATATTTTCTTTATTTGTATTGTTATTATGACTATGAGTATTACTCGTATATTTCTGTATTTTTTTTTTCATGTATATTTTCTTTATTTGTATTATTATTATGACTGAGTATTACTCGTATATTTCTGTATATATTTTTTTTGTACTTGTATATTTTCTTTATTTGTATTATTATTATTATGACTATGAGTATTACTCGTATATTTCTGTATATTTTTTTTTGTACTTGTATATTTTCTTTATTTGTATTATTATTATGACTATGAGTATTACTCGTATATTTCTGTATATTTTTTTTTTGTACCTGTATATTTTCTTTATTTGTATTATTATTATGACTATGATTATTACTCGTATATTTCTGTATATTTTTTTTGTACTTGTATATTTTCTTTATTTGTATTATTATTATGACTATGAGTATTACTCGTATATTTCTGTATATATTTTTTTTGTACTTGTATATTTTCTTTATTTGTATTATTATTATGACTATGAGTATTACTCGTATATTTCTGTATATTTTTTTTTGTACTTGTATATTTTCTTTATTTGTATTATTATTATTGATAGAGTTGGGAAGTGACTATGATTAGAAATAAATTCCCGATCACAAGTATAACGGTGTTTATTCAGGACAGTAAAAAATACACATTATATTGTTACATTTTATTATGTTGACTCACTTCTTTTATGACTGGTTGTCATGGTGATACTGTCGACCTTTTGAGTCAGGTCGTTCATAGAAACTCGCTGACACTTCCCCTCGATCTGAATCAAAAGATTAGTCTACTTACAAATTGATTTAAGACCGAGAAGTCTAACACATTTCTGGTGTTTTATCTTCGTTAATCCTTTTGTCAGGATATCTGCTGTCATCTCGTCGGTTGGGATATACTCGATCGACACCAACTCTTCCTTGACTGCATCACGCACAAAATGATGCCTGATATCGATGTGTTTTGTGCGTGCATGGTACACCGGATTCAATGCTAACTTCTGTGCACCCATGTTGTCGATTTTCAGGATGACACTCTTCAGATTCATTCCAAAATCGTCTAACAACCTTTTCATATACATAGCCTCCTTGGTCGCCTCGGATAAAGCCATGTACTCGGCCTCTGTTGACGACAATGCTACGGTGCGCTGCTTCTTGGAGTCCCAGCTAACTGCGCCGCCATTCATTATGAAGACGTGGCCAGTGTATGACCTTCGATCCAAATGGCAGCCACCCCAATCTGCGTCAGCGTACATCATAGGTTGGCCGTTGGAACGCTTGAATACCAGACCCATATCGCTTGTTCCCTTTAAGTAGCGCAGGACCCGCTTTGCTGCTTTCCAATGATCCTCGGCGTAACAATCATTGAATTGGCTTAAATAACTGACTGTATGTGTTATGTCAGGCCTCGTCCCCACAGACAAGTACATTAAAGCCCCTACCAGTTCTCGATAAGGAACTTTGACCATAGTTTTGTCCTCTTTAACGTTTGCATCGGACAGCTTGAGACCCGGTTCCATTGGCGTCGAAACTGGCTTACATTCCGACATACCAAACCTGTCGAGAATATCTTTAATGTATCCCTTCTGGCTGGTTTCGATACTATTCTCATTCCTCGTGAACTCCAGGCCCAAACAATATTTGACGTTACCCAATTCTTTTAATTCGAATTTGGAACTAAGATGACTTTTCACCTTCTTTATAATTGCGTCATCACGTGACATTAGCAAAATGTCGTCCACGTAGATGATGATGAAACTCCTGTTTTCAACAGGCCCAATGTGATAAATACACGGGTCAGCATTCGAGGAAACAGCTCCAATCTCTCGAAGTTCCTTGTCGAGACGAAAATACCAAGCACGGCCTGCCTGACGCAGTCCATATAGAGCCTTTTTCAATAGACAAACCATGTTATCGTTCTTCAGCTCGCGTAACATCTTGTTCGCAGTTTCTAGTATGGATCTGTTTCCATGCCCTGCCTGAATGATGTGCTCCAAGATATCTTCGAGGTGCTCCGGCGGTTCCATCAATATGTGCTCCTCAATATCGCCATTTAAATAAGCAGTGGCAATATCGAGTTGCTCAATTTTCATATTTTGCTGGATTGCTGCAGCCATCGCTACACGTATGGAACTTAACCTTGCCACCGGTGCGAATGTTTCACGGAAATCTTCACCAGGCCTCTGAGAAAATCCGCGTGCCACCACACGTGCCTTTCTTTTCTCAATTGCTCCATCAGACCCGTACTTATTTCGCAAAACAAATCTGCTTCCAATCACCTGCTGATCATCAGGTCGTCTTACCAAGATCCAGGTATTGTTTTTAATTAAAGATACTACTTCTGAAGCCATTGCATCTTTCCACGCCGGTGAGTCTACTCCTCGGATTGCTTGTGCAACTGGAATTTCGGCAATGTTGACAGTCTCTGCTTCTTCGGGTACACTTCTGGTCTGATCTTTGCGAGGTCTTCCTGGTCGTCCAGTTCTAATTATACGGGGACGCCCGCGTCTTCGAGCCGGTATAATTTCTTTATTTTGGACATCTGCTTCCCCTGGTTCCGCAGCGACTTTTTCAAAGATCTCGTCTACCGTATCTGGCTGTCTTAACGTCAGGTCAATTTCAATCCCTACATCTGTCTTCGCATGCTCATTGAAATCACGCGAAACATTTTCGGGGTAGAAATCTTCGAACGTCGTTTTTGATGTACTAGCGTATTCTTCTAAGAATCTTACATCTCTTGTAACTTCGACTTTGCGTACTTCCGGCAACCAAATTCGGAAAGCCTTCGATTCTTCGGAGTAACCAATAAATATCCCCTCCCTGGATCGAACGTCGAATTTTCCCTTTGTCGGAGTTTTGTTGAGACAAAACACTTTACATCCAAATTCTTTAAAATAACTGACATTTGGTGCTTTGCCGTGCCATGCTTCATATGGTGTTTTTCCGTCGAGCTTCTTCGTCGGACAGCGATTTCTGATATAGTTCGCTACATGAACCGCCTCAGCCCAAAATGACGGCGGCAAACCGGACTGGAGTAGAAGACATCGTGCAGACTCTACCAAAGTTCGATTTTTCCTCTCCGCCACCCCATTTTGTTCGGGTGTGTAGGCTGTTGTAAGTCGACGTTGGATTCCCTGTAACTTTAAATATTCGTTGAAGTCCCTATTTACATACTCACGGCCATTGTCAGATTGCACAGCCTTTATCTTCATTTCGTGCTGCTTTTCGACGAATGCCTTGAATGCTTTGAACTCTTCAAGTGCTTGGCTCTTGTTTTTGATGAACTTTACCTCCGTCCATCTCGAATTGTCATCAGTGAAAGTGATAAAATACGTTGACCCACCGTTCGACGGTACCCGCATTGGACCACATATTTGATTCTTTTGGAAAAGAAGGCCGCGTCATTTTTCCCTGAATACAAATCTCACAACTCTTGGTTTCGTTTCCATCTTGTAGATCAATGCCACGAATCGATCCATTCTTCGATGCGTTGATCAAATCTCGGTAGTTGAGGTGACCCATTCGCCGATGCCAAGTCTGCGTAGATGCCGAAAACTTGCATTTCTTGTCAACTACAGATTCGGCGTTTCGACAGCTATCCAACGATTCTCCTTCTACGTAGTAGAGATTATCGACACGTTTTGCAACCAACCTGGCATGTCCTTGAGTGTCGACGATCGTTGCCCTTTGTTTGTCGAACAGTACCTCATATCCCTTGTCAGTGATCTTCGCAACAGACAGCAAATTTGTCCGCAGCTCAGGAACGTGTAACGCATCGTTTAAAGTCACTTCACTCTTTTCACCATTCAAAGCTGTCACAAATTCTGCTATACCTTTAGCTCTTATTTCGGCGGATGCATTGCTTGCTAATTTTAATTTATCTAATTTGCTCTCTTTGACATCGGTGAACATGTTAATGTCTCTGCAGAGGTGTGATGTGCAGCCACTATCTAAACACCAAACATTTTTAGCTACATTGTCTACTATTTGACAGCTGTCATATTTGTCTTCTGTCGACAAAAAGGATACATTTGACGGTTTTCTATCGTCCATTTTTCGTGTCGTACAGTCAGAAGCCTTGTGCCCCTTTTCGTGACATTTGAAACACTTGTATTTGAACGTATTTTCCTTCCTTTCTTCCTCTTTCTTCTTGTAACCGAAATTGCCTTTTGGTTTCTTCGACTTCTTGACGTACATAGCACCCTGGACTGAGTTTGTCAAATCGGTGTTTCTTCTTGCATCATACTCTTCGATTATTTTAGTACGCAAATTCTCGGGAGTGGGCAACTCATCACGACTTTCTATGGCGATTCTAAAATTCTCGAAACTTGATGGCAGACTGTACAGCATCATGATGGCAAGTTGATCCGGGTTTATGATAACATCCATATCAGCTAACTTGTCAACTGCGTCAAAGAAATTGTGTAGATGTTCATGCACATCACCGCATTCACTCATTTTCTGCAATATAAGACTTTTCAATAATGTTGCTTTACGTGCAGGACCTTTCGATTGGAACGTATTTTCTAATTTAATCCACACTTCACGAGATGTCGTGCAATTTTTAATTAATTTCAAATTACTTGCACCTATGGATAAAATTAAATCAGACTTAGCTTTTTCGTCTCTATTTTTCCAATCTCGAATCGCTTCTTCATTGGTCTTCGTCGGTTCGGGCTTCACAATTTCGCCACTTACGTAGTCCCATGCATCGTTCTTGACTAACAATGCACGCATTTGAAGCTTCCACGTGTCATAATTTTCGCGTCCGAGTGCCTCGATACGTACAACGTTAGCGTTCATCGTAGATATAATTTTTTTGACGTACGAAATTAGCTAATGTTTTTTTTTGACACTTCGCGCCAACTGTCACTGTCAATGCTCAAACGCAAACCACAATGACCGATCACGCCCCAACGTGAGTTCCGTGTGTATTTCCGAACACACTACCCGACAACACTTTTTCGCGTTTTTATTACTGTTCTATACCAAACTACCGGTCGATACGCGGTCACACAGCACTCTTACCGATTTCGCCTTTTTCGCTTTTTCTCGATAACTCTACTGTCACACGTCGCGATCGCGTACCTCAGCGTTTCTTGTATCACCCGTATTTATAATCAAAAGTCATTCCAGACGACTGGCGCCCATAACCTGATAGAGTTGGGAAGTGACTATGATTAGAAATAAATTCCCGATCACAAGTATAACGGTGTTTATTCAGGACAGTAAAAAATACACATTATATTGTTACATTTTATTATGTTGACTCACTTCTTTTATGACTGGTTGTCATGGTGATACTGTCGACCTTTTGAGTCAGGTCGTTCATAGAAACTCGCTGACATGAGTATTACTCGTATATTTCTGTATATTTTTTTTGTACTTGTATATTTTCTTTATTTGTATTATTATTATGACTATGAGTATTACTCGTATATTTCTGTATATATTTTTTTTGTACTTGTATATTTTCTTTATTTGTATTATTATTATTATGACTATGAGTATTACTCGTATATTTCTGTATATTTTTTTTGTACTTGTATATTTTCTTTATTTGTATTATTATTATGACTATGAGTATTACTCGTATATTTCTGTATATTTTTTTTGTACTTGTATATTTTCTTTATTTGTATTATTATTATGACTATGAGTATTACTCGTATATTTCTGTATATATTTTTTTTGTACTTGTATATTTTCTTTATTTGTATTATTATTATTATGACTATGAGTATTACTCGTATATTTCTGTATATTTTTTTTTGTACTTGTATATTTTCTTTATTTGTATTATTATTATGACTATAAGTATTACTCGTATATTTCTGTATATATTTTTTTGTACTTGTATATTTTCTTTATTTGTATTATTATTATTATGACTATGAGTATTACTCGTATATTTCTGTATATTTTTTTTTGTACTTGTATATTTTCTTTATTTGTATTATTATTATGACTATGAGTATTACTCGTATATTTCTGTATATTTTTTTTGTACTTGTATATTTTCTTTATTTGTATTATTATTATGACTATGAGTATTACTCGTATATTTCTGTATATTTTTTTTTGTACTTGTATATTTTCTTTATTTGTATTATTATTATGACTATGAGTATTACTCGTATATTTCTGTATATTTTTTTTGTACTTGTATATTTTCTTTATTTGTATTATTATTATGACTATGAGTATTACTCGTATATTTCTGTATATATTTTTTTTGTACTTGTATATTTTCTTTATTTGTATTATTATTATTATGACTATGAGTATTACTCGTATATTTCTGTATATTTTTTTTTGTACTTGTATATTTTCTTTATTTGTATTATTATTATGACTATGAGTATTACTCGTATATTTCTGTATATTTTTTTTGTACTTGTATATTTTCTTTATTTGTATTATTATTATGACTATGAGTATTACTCGTATATTTCTGTATATTTTTTTTTGTACTTGTATATTTTCTTTATTTGTATTATTATTATGACTATGAGTATTACTCGTATATTTCTGTATATTTTTTTGTACTTGTATATTTTCTTTATTTGTATTATTATTATGACTATGAGTATTACTCGTATATTTCTGTATATATTTTTTTGTACTTGTATATTTTCTTTATTTGTATTATTATTATAACTATGAGTATTACTCGTATATTTCTGTATATTTTTTTTTGTACTTGTATATTTTCTTTATTTGTATTATTATTATGACTATGAGTATTACTCGTATATTTCTGTATATTTTTTTTTGTACTTGTATATTTTCTTTATTTGTATTATTATTATGACTATGAGTATTACTCGTATATTTCTGTATATTTTTTTTGTACTTGTATATTTTCTTTATTTGTATTATTATTATGACTATGAGTATTACTCTTATATTTCTGTATATTTTTTTTTGTACTTGTATATTTTCTTTATTTGTATTATTATTATGACTATGAGTATTACTCGTATATTTCTGTATATTTTTTTTGTACTTGTATATTTTCTTTATTTGTATTATTATTACGACTATGAGTATTACTCGTATATTTCTGTATATATTTTTTTTGTACTTGTATATTTTCTTTATTTGTATTATTATTATTATGACTATGAGTATTACTCGTATATTTCTGTATATTTTTTTTTGTACTTGTATATTTTCTTTATTTGTATTATTATTATGACTATGAGTATTACTCGTATATTTCTGTATATTTTTTTTGTACTTGTATATTTTCTTTATTTGTATTATTATTATGACTATGAGTATTACTCGTATATTTCTGTATATATTTTTTTTGTACTTGTATATTTTCTTTATTTGTAATATTATTATTATGACTATGAGTATTACTCGTATATTTCTGTATATTTTTTTTTGTACTTGTATATTTTCTTTATTTGTATTATTATTATGACTATGAGTATTACTCGTATATTTCTGTATATATTTTTTTTGTACTTGTATATTTTCTTTATTTGTATTATTATTATTATGACTATGAGTATTACTCGTATATTTCTGTATATTTTTTTTTGTACTTGTATATTTTCTTTATTTGTATTATTATTATGACTATGAGTATTACTCGTATATTTCTGTATATTTTTTTTGTACTTGTATATTTTCTTTATTTGTATTATTATTATGACTATGAGTATTACTCGTATATTTCTGTATATTTTTTTTTGTACTTGTATATTTTCTTTATTTGTATTATTATTATGACTATGAGTATTACTCGTATATTTCTGTATATTTTTTTTGTACTTGTATATTTTCTTTATTTGTATTATTATTATGACTATGAGTATTACTCGTATATTTCTGTATATATTTTTTTTGTACTTGTATATTTTCTTTATTTGTATTATTATTACGACTATGAGTATTACTCGTATATTTCTGTATATTTTTTTTGTACTTGTATATTTTCTTTATTTGTATTATTATTATGACTATGAGTATTACTCGTATATTTCTGTATATATTTTTTTTGTACTTGTATATTTTCTTTATTTGTATTATTATTATTATGACTATGAGTATTACTCGTATATTTCTGTATATTTTTTTTTTGTACTTGTATATTTTCTTTATTTGTATTATTATTATGACTATGAGTATTACTCGTATATTTCTGTATATTTTTTTTGTACTTGTATATTTTCTTTATTTGTATTATTATTATGACTATGAGTATTACTCATATATTTCTGTATATATTTTTTTTGTACTTGTATATTTTCTTTATTTGTATTATTATTATTATGACTATGAGTATTACTCGTATATTTCTGTATATTTTTTTTTGTACTTGTATATTTTCTTTATTTGTATTATTATTATGACTATGAGTATTACTCGTATATTTCTGTATATATTTTTTTTGTACTTGTATATTTTCTTTATTTGTATTATTATTATTATGACTATGAGTATTACTCGTATATTTCTGTATATTTTTTTTTGTACTTATATATTTTCTTTATTTGTATTATTATTATGACTATGAGTATTACTCGTATATTTCTGTATATTTTTTTTGTACTTGTATATTTTCTTTATTTGTATTATTATTATGACTATGAGTATTACTCGTATATTTCTGTATATTTTTTTTTGTACTTGTATATTTTCTTTATTTGTATTATTATTATGACTATGAGTATTACTCGTATATTTCTGTATATTTTTTTTGTACTTGTATATTTTCTTTATTTGTATTATTATTATGACTATGAGTATTACTCGTATATTTCTGTATATATTTTTTTTGTACTTGTATATTTTCTTTATTTGTATTATTATTATTATGACTATGAGTATTACTCGTATATTTCTGTATATTTTTTTTTGTACTTGTATATTTTCTTTATTTGTATTATTATTATGACTATGAGTATTACTCGTATATTTCTGTATATTTTTTTTGTACTTGTATATTTTCTTTATTTGTATTATTATTATGACTATGAGTATTACTCGCATATTTCTGTATATATTTTTTTTGTACTTGTATATTTTCTTTATTTGTATTATTATTATTATGACTATGAGTATTACTCGTATATTTCTGTATATTTTTTTTTGTACTTGTATATTTTCTTTATTTGTATTATTATTATGACTATGAGTATTACTCGTATATTTCTGTATATTTTTTTTGTACCTGTATATTTTCTTTATTTGTATTATTATTATGACTATGAATATTACTCGTATATTTCTGTATATTTTTTTTGTACTTGTATATTTTCTTTATTTGTATTATTATTATGACTATGAGTATTACTCGTATATTTCTGTATATATTTTTTTTGTACTTGTATAATTTCTTTATTTGTATTATTATTATGACTATGAGTATTACTCGTATATTTCTGTATATTTTTTTTTGTACTTGTATATTTTCTTTATTTGTATTATTATTATGACTATGAGTATTACTCGTATATTTCTGTATATTTTTTTTTGTACTTGTATATTTTCTTTATTTGTATTATTATTATGACTATGAATATTACTCGTATATATCTGTATATTTTTTTTGTACTTGTATATTTTCTTTATTTGTATTATTATTATGACTATGAGTATTACTCGTATATTTCTGTATATATTTTTTTTGTACTTGTATATTTTCTTTATTTGTATTATTATTATGACTATGAGTATTACTCGTATATTTCTGTATATTTTTTTTTGTACTTGTATATTTTCTTTATTTGTATTATTATTATGACTATGAGTATTACTCGTATATTTCTGTATATTTTTTTTGTACTTGTATATTTTCTTTATTTGTATTATTATTATGACTATGAGTATTACTCGTATATTTCTGTATATATTTTTTTTGTACTTGTATATTTTCTTTATTTGTATTATTATTATGACTATGAGTATTACTCGTATATTTCTGTATATATTTTTTTTGTACTTGTATATTTTCTTTATTTGTATTATTATTATTATGACTATGAGTATTACTCGTATATTTCTGTATATTTTTTTTTGTACTTGTATATTTTCTTTATTTGTATTATTATTATGACTATGAGTATTACTCGTATATTTCTGTATATTTTTTTTGTACTTGTATATTTTCTTTATTTGTATTATTATTATGACTATGAGTATTACTCGTATATTTCTGTATATATTTTTTTTGTACTTGTATATTTTCTTTATTTGTATTATTATTATGACTATGAGTATTACTCGTATATTTCTGTATATATTTTTTTTGTACTTGTATATTTTCTTTATTTGTAATATTATTATTATGACTATGAGTATTACTCGTATATTTCTGTATATTTTTTTTTGTACTTGTATATTTTCTTTATTTGTATTATTATTATGACTATGAGTATTACTCGTATATTTCTGTATATATTTTTTTTGTACTTGTATATTTTCTTTATTTGTATTATTATTATTATGACTATGAGTATTACTCGTATATTTCTGTATATTTTTTTTTGTACTTGTATATTTTCTTTATTTGTATTATTATTATGACTATGAGTATTACTCGTATATTTCTGTATATTTTTTTTGTACTTGTATATTTTCTTTATTTGTATTATTATTATGACTATGAGTATTACTCGTATATTTCTGTATATTTTTTTTTGTACTTGTATATTTTCTTTATTTGTATTATTATTATGACTATGAGTATTACTCGTATATTTCTGTATATTTTTTTTGTACTTGTATATTTTCTTTATTTGTATTATTATTATGACTATGAGTATTACTCGTATATTTCTGTATATATTTTTTTTGTACTTGTATATTTTCTTTATTTGTATTATTATTATGACTATGAGTATTACTCGTATATTTCTGTATATTTTTTTTGTACTTGTATATTTTCTTTATTTGTATTATTATTATGACTATGAGTATTACTCGTATATTTCTGTATATATTTTTTTTGTACTTGTATATTTTCTTTATTTGTATTATTATTATTATGACTATGAGTATTACTCGTATATTTCTGTATATTTTTTTTTGTACTTGTATATTTTCTTTATTTGTATTATTATTATGACTATGAGTATTACTCGTATATTTCTGTATATTTTTTTTGTACTTGTATATTTTCTTTATTTGTATTATTATTATGACTATGAGTATTACTCGCATATTTCTGTATATATTTTTTTTGTACTTGTATATTTTCTTTATTTGTATTATTATTATGACTATGAGTATTACTCGTATATTTCTGTATATTTTTTTTTGTACTTGTATATTTTCTTTATTTGTATTATTATTATGACTATGAGTATTACTCGTATATTTCTGTATATTTTTTTTGTACTTGTATATTTTCTTTATTTGTATTATTATTATGACTATGAGTATTACTCGTATATTTCTGTATATATTTTTTTTGTACTTGTATATTTTCTTTATTTGTATTATTATTATTATGACTATGAGTATTACTCGTATATTTCTGTATATTTTTTTTTGTACTTGTATATTTTCTTTATTTGTATTATTATTATGACTATGAGTATTACTCGTATATTTCTGTATATTTTTTTTGTACTTGTATATTTTCTTTATTTGTATTATTATTATGACTATGAGTATTACTCGTATATTTCTGTATATATTTTTTTTGTACTTGTATATTTTCTTTATTTGTATTATTATTATGACTATGAGTATTACTCGTATATTTCTGTATATATTTTTTTTGTACTTGTATATTTTCTTTATTTGTATTATTATTATTATGACTATGAGTATTACTCGTATATTTCTGTATATTTTTTTTTGTACTTGTATATTTTCTTTATTTGTATTATTATTATGACTATGAGTATTACTCGTATATTTCTGTATATTTTTTTTGTACCTGTATATTTTCTTTATTTGTATTATTATTATGACTATGAATATTACTCGTATATTTCTGTATATTTTTTTTGTACTTGTATATTTTCTTTATTTGTATTATTATTATGACTATGAGTATTACTCGTATATTTCTGTATATATTTTTTTTGTACTTGTATAATTTCTTTATTTGTATTATTATTATGACTATGAGTATTACTCGTATATTTCTGTATATTTTTTTTTGTACTTGTATATTTTCTTTATTTGTATTATTATTATGACTATGAGTATTACTCGTATATTTCTGTATATTTTTTTTTGTACTTGTATATTTTCTTTATTTGTATTATTATTATGACTATGAATATTACTCGTATATATCTGTATATTTTTTTTGTACTTGTATATTTTCTTTATTTGTATTATTATTATGACTATGAGTATTACTCGTATATTTCTGTATATATTTTTTTTGTACTTGTATATTTTCTTTATTTGTATTATTATTATGACTATGAGTATTACTCGTATATTTCTGTATATTTTTTTTTGTACTTGTATATTTTCTTTATTTGTATTATTATTATGACTATGAGTATTACTCGTATATTTCTGTATTTTTTTTTTTGTACTTGTATATTTTCTTTATTTGTATTATTATTATGACTATGAATATTACTCGTATATTTCTGTATATTTTTTTTGTACTTGTATATTTTCTTTATTTGTATTATTATTATGACTATGAATATTACTCGTATATTTCTGTATATTTTTTTTTGTACATGTATATTTTCTTTATTTTTATTATATTATTTATAATAATTATATTATTTATAATAAGTGTATAATATGAAAGTATTTGTATTATTATGGAATTACGTCGTGTGATGGCCTAATGTGCTTCCTAAATGAAAATCAAAGCAGACGTAGTGAATAGGTATTTAAATATGTCTCTTTAGCAAATTTACAAGTCATTTATCAATAATTTGTGGTAATCAACTAAAATAAATAGAAAAAATAACAACTGAAGTGCGCTTTCGCTATTTGGTAAAAAATAAGATGGCACGCCACTGCCTACAAAATCTGTGAGTCTACGTCATCACTACGTCATTGCTTCGCGCATCTATTGATGACGCAAATGGCTTTTTCTTAGCTGACGGGCACTCTAACAAAAAGTACACTAATGTATGTTTTTACACGAAATATTGAAAATATTGAACATTAAATATTTTTTCAGTTGACCATTTGGCAAAACTTTCAAAAAATTTTATCATAAAATAAAATTATATTTTCCCCAAATGAATAAGATACGGTCAACAGAAAATATTGTAACTAACACATGTATTAATTGGCGATTTATGATCTCACGCGGTGAAATGTATTAATCATTAATCGTCCTCATTAGCATACTTGATAATTATGTAACCGTAAATTAATATGTATATTCGCCATATAGAGTGTTACTTAAAGAAAAGTCCACACATGTAATATAATTATTTCATTGGGATCATAATCAATAACATTATTGTTTTTGCAAATTTCATTTTTTAAGCAAATATAATAAGTTATTTTTTCACTGTTTTCCATTGAGTTTAGCAATTTAATTAACTGTTAAATTGTAACAAATGATGAACAATAGTTGTAACTGAGATAAAAATATTACATGCACTTCAATAATATTGCCAAAAGTCTATACATGTAATATAATTATTTCATTGGGATCATAATCAATAACTGGTGTCTTTGCAAATATTCATATTATATCAATTGAATTTGTTTTCTTATTTCTGTGACATATATTACATTCGAAACAAAGATGGTAAGTTATTTTTTATTGTTTTCCATTGTGTTTCGCAATTTAATTAACCGTTGAATTGTAACAAATGATGAACAATAGTTGCGAGTAAATGAGATAAAAATATTACATGCACTTCAATAATATTTCCAAATGTATATGAAATTTAAATTTTTCAAACAACAATACAATCTATATCTTTGGCAATATTATTTGTAAATGTTTTTGGTATTGATATCTGTTGGGCAATTTTTGAAATTTAAATGACTGAAATTGTAGCAAGATGTGTGATGATTGCGAGACAATTTTGTAATTTAAATCTAATCAGAAATTATATTAGACTATCAATAACAAAAACAATAATAATCGTATATAATTGTAATAAATCAAAATTATTGTAATAATGTAGATATATCAATTATTTTTTAAATTCAATACTTTCATAGTATTACCACTGTAGTTAGCAATAATTTGTTTGGTGAATATTTCTTAAATTTTACATATATAAATAAATATTGTTATTTTTAAAAAATTTAACATATACTGATATTCACTTTTTTTCATGCAACGTGTATACCAATCCCTTTTACTCTCCATGGTTCGAGAACCCAGTGTATATATTTCATACAACCAATGGATGATCTAGCCTCTAGCACGTATAAAATTTTTCATATACAAATTAAAGGTAGACCCAACAACGTTGCCAAATTATATTTCAGTTATATTTAGAGCAGTCATTGTGTAGATAAAATAATCATGTAATTTAATACGAAACATTCTTATATACAAGTCGCTAGTTTAACCTCCACCACGGGGCTCGACATGGATATTTAATTTTATTTTCTACGAACAGAATACATAGTTTTAATTTCTGTAAATTTAAGAAATTTTATTTGTCTCAAACAAACAGTTTTGCCTTTTGCAGAATGTGTTTTATTTTGCTATTTAAATTATTATGACCACGTTCAAATGATCTAGATAACTGTCTCAGTGTTTTGTACATTCAATTGTATTGTAAAATTTTAAACACTTATTATCATCATTCGTTATTTAATTTTTTGAATATATAATTTTAAGAAAAATATAGCTAGTCAAATTAGTCAATAAAACTTTTACAAAGAATTTATTATATTATTATTATTTATTAACTTCAAAGATAAGACAGGAAGGAAAAAGAGATTGCATAGTCATCAGTCAGCATATAGATAATATATATTTATATATTGTCTTATTAATAATATACATTGTAACTAATTTGTTCTAAAATGTAAAGAAACGTAAGTAAAAAGAATACAAATACAAAAATATCATATTACTCGTAAATACAGGATATAACAGCTAAACGAGCAACCTCAAATATTTTTTGTATTATTAAAGATGCAATAAAATACTATAAGACAATCTTACAGACAACCAAGGGGAACATATGATTAAAGAAAATGTTTTTTAAAACCAATGGTTCTCAAGTTACAACACAAAGTTACATTTTCTTAAATAGTATGGCATATATTTTTGAGCCGATTTTATAGAGTATCTTTTATCTGAATTCAACCATGTAATTAATTTATATCCTTACGTAACAAAAATATTGAATAAAATTCAACTGAAATTTAAATAACATTTACTTTTATAGTTCGTATTCAAATTTGAATTGATTTTTTTTCAATATTTATGTTACGTAAGGATATAAAATGATTATTTGGTTGAATTCAGATAAATATACTCTATCGAATAGGCCTGAGAAATATATGCCATCCCATTTAAAAAATATGACTTTGGGTTGTAACTTGAAAACCACTGGTTTAAAAAAAATATTTTCTTGTGTAATCGGTTGCCTCCCTTAGTCTCTTATAAAATTGACATATAGTATTTTATTATATCTTTAATAATATAGAAATTATAAGGTAGCTCGTTTAGCTGTTGCACGCTATATATGTCGCTGAAAATCTTATAAAATAACATAAAATACATAATATTATTTAAAATTAATTTAGTTTTCTCCAAAATATGAAATGGTTATTTTCAATTTTTCTTCTTTGAGTTTTTATTTTGAATGAAGACTTTTATTTTCAGCCAATTTTTGTTCTTAAGTAAATCTCTATTTTCACTTATTACTGCTTCACACTCATTTCTCTTGGGCGGTTTTTTGTTTTTTATGTGATTTTTAAAATATTCCTGTACTACTTTTTTCTGATCATCACTCCATGGTACAAGTATTCTCTTACGTTTTGTTCTAAGAGATTCTTGTGTTGGAATATTTGAATTTACTTCTTGATTTTCTTCTATTTGGTCGGGCATTACATTTTCAATTTGAGATATGTTATTGTCTTCGTCATTGTTTACATCATCTAGTAGATTATCTTCCATTTCTATTTCAATTTCATCCAAAGTCTTTCCATTGTAATCACAAGCTGTTCCTTTTTCCATTAACAGTAACAATTTTGCAATTTTTGCAGTTTGGAAAACATCATCGGGTAATCTGTAATTATTATTGTGAACCCCTATAGTGTGGCCCATAAAAGTTGCCAATTGCTCAATTTCATTACTAGATAAGTTAAATAACTGGGTTAAGGTTGCTAAATGTTTGCGGAGCCGGGTTGAAGTTATGGCTTCCAGAAATTTAGCTCCGCAATTATTAACATATTTTTTTAAAATTTTGTAACCATATACAGGGCTGTTACTACCAGGCTTCCCGAATAGATACGGATTTTTACTCGACTCTATGAAATTTTCTCGATATTTTAACAAAATTTCTATGTCTTCTTGCCTCGACCGCGTTTTCCTCTAATTACAACTCTTTTAAATCTTTTCAATAAAATTTTTTCAACTTCTTCATAATTATTTCCTCTATTACCTCCCTGAACATAATACTGCAGTAGTAAACGCTGTAATTCACCCGATCTTTTTCTATTAAGTAAAAGTACTCTGCAATATATTGTTTCTACTAAATCAGAAAATGCTTTTTTGTCATAATTATTGGAAGCTAATTTAGATGCAGATGTTTTTGCCGTTGAAAGTAAATGATCTTTTAGTAATTTTAAATCGGAAGCTAATGGAACAATGGTTATTTTGTTCCATTTTTGCATATTTAAGTTATCACTTGCAACGGAAGCTATTTCAAATTGCCAATGAGCAGTAAAAAGTTCTTTAATAGATCGTACATTTGCTTCTGCCTCACTTGCTTTTAACGTGCCATAAATATATTTTTTTTAATTACAAATAACATAGCAATATCACTACATTGTTTTAGTGTAGTTCCGATATTTCTAGCAAATGTTGGAGAAAGGAATATTTGTTTTAATGTGTCATACTGCCCTAAAATTTTAGCAGCTGACACAAATAGATCAAAATATTGAGGATTCAACGCATGAAAAAGATTTTGTATTGCATTATTTTGTTTTTTTACTTCAATTAGCATTTTTGCTAGTTCTCGCATTTTCCGTGATACAATATTGATAAAATGCTCATGACGATGTGTTTTTAAATATCGTGCTCCAAAAGCGCAAATAATTGTGTCTTGTTTTGCTGTTAAAGATATTTTGTCTGCACGCATGCGTGGAAAAACCTTTTCTTTTAGTTCAGAATCAACTTCTATATTACGTGCTAGAACACTTTGACCATCGGATTGGTGATGTGAAGATGCATTTTTATTGCATTTTTTTCTGTGTCTGTACAACTGCTTTGTGGAATAGTATCCGAAAAAGTACGAACAAGGCAAATAATTGGCATCTGGATTTTCAGATTGCTTCATAGGTCTTGTGCAATTTTCCACATTAAATATGTAATTTCCCTTTTTTCTCAATTTTGTTAAAAGTTTTTTCCTGTCCAAACTATTAACGGGTTTTGAAAATATTTCTATGACCTCAAGTTCACTGCTGTGATTTCTTTCTAAATGTATCGAAAAATGAGTCACAAGAATATCGCAATAATAACAATAATTTTTTTTTTCTGTAATTTCTTCTCATTACTTGTTGAAGGTAATTCATTCAGATTCACATGATTGATCTGTTCAGCAGTGTCATCAGAAAAACTTCGAGAATTTTCATTTTCCGGATGAACAGTGACATTAAGTTATCTTTTGGGTCAATACTTTGTTTCTCTACATTTTTCTCCTTATTAGTAGTACTATTGGTTTCCATATTACCGGACTCGGAAATGGTTTCATTTGATAAATCGGTTTCTAAAATATAAATGAACAAAATAGTTATTTGTGTATCAAAAACGATAAGTGATCCTTTATTACTTGAGTATGGTAACTGTAGCGCAAAAGTCGTAGGCGGACCTGTACTTGGGTTAATACTTTGTTTCTTTACATTTTTCTCCTTGTTAGCAGTACTAATATTTTCCAAACTACCGGACTTGGATATAGTTTCATTTGATAAATCGGTTTCTAAAAAATAAAAGAACAAAATGGTTATTTCTGTATCAAAAACGTTAAGTGATCCTTTATTACTTGAGCACGGCAACTGTATCGCAAAAGCAGTACGCGGACCTGTATTTGGGTTAATAATTCGTTTCTTTACATTTTTGTCCTTATTAGCAATACTAATATTTTCCATACTACTGGACTCAGATATAGTTTCATTTGATAAATTGGTTTCTAAAAAATAAAAACAATAATTATTTGTGTACCAAAAACGTTAAGTGATCCTTTGTTACGTGCGCACGTTAATTGCAGCGCAAATGCCGTAGGCGGAGCTGTAATAGTGCGAGACTAACAAAGACATTTTAAGATTGATGTGCACACATAATTTTTTTCTACGAATGCTACGAATTTAAACAAAAAGAATATTTATTTACAAACATTTATTTAGTTTGAAAAATCTCTGTTTTTGGTATTCACTTCAAATCTGTTTATTAGACGTCATTTAATTGAAAAAAATCTGATTATGCAAGCGCAAAAGTATTTTAACGCGCCTCACCCAGGCCAACGAGCGTAAACAAATTTGTCGCTCACCCCTTAAAAAACATCTACTGTGCGATGACAAATGAGAGCATAAATGTTAATATTTTCAAAAAAAAAAAAAAAATAATTAAGATAATGTGTTACTTTTAAATGAATGTGCTCATTCATGAATTATAATGCAATAGATAATTAAACAAAGGAAAACAATAAAAGTGACAGGTTTGCATTTTGTATACGAAGATAAACTGCGGAGGAGAGTTTGTAAATTAAAATCTGGCTCACTTCAACAACAACCAAGTACAGTACAACTATACTGTGTTGATCGCACTAACAATTAATAGTCAAAATGAAAGTGATAGTGGTATTCATATTTGTGCTAATTACAGTAACAGTGTTTACATTACGAAGGCGTAGAGGGGCCAACAACAATCTTTAAACGTTTCAACCCGAACGGACTGTGATTTTTGCAATTGTGAATAAACGATTGTAGGTTCGAGCTACAATTGCAGTTCGAATTTACAATTGTAGGTTCAAACTTACAATTGCAGTTCGACCTTACAATTGTAGGTTCGAACTTACAATTGCAGTTCGAATTGACAATTGTAGTTTTGAACTTACAATTTTAGGGTCGAACTTACAATTTTTTATTGATTCGAGCGCTGCCAGCACGTGGAGTGCAGTTTCACTCTGTGCTTGTCTATGCTTGCAATTAGCATTAGCATCCAACCGCAATAAGAGCAGTGACGTGTTATTTAAAGTAATAAAGGTTAGCAATTTAATCCTTCCATATATGTAATAAGTATTAATAATTGTTTACAATAGTTTGCAAATATTTATGGATAATATCGCACATAATTTGCATTGTAGATGGAGGACGAGCTCGAGGAATTCTTATTAAACTGTGGAATTGACGGGGAAAGTATTGCTATAATGAAAGAACAAAAGGTAAGCCCTATTTCAAATACACGCACTATCTACATAATCTTTCACAAACAATAATAAAAGTACATTTGCTAAGTTAGAGGAAAAAATAAAATAAAGCAACCATGTTATTAATGTCATTGACGTTTAAGGTTATAGAAGCTATTGCTTAGTGGATGGTAGTTATTACCTCCCGCCTTATATTCTATAAGGGAGGTATTGTGATTGGGCCAAATGTTCGAGTGTTAGTTTTTTGTGGATAAGCACGTTTTAAGGTCCTCATAATACGATTTTACTATTTTCGTCATGATGTATGTGTGTATGAGCGTGAGTGGGTGTGTTTTGTGTTACGATTGTTGTTGACGATAACTCAAAAAATAAGCAATGACTCGTGCTCGTGACATTGTTTACAATGCTGTAACCGTATCGACGCGACGTTGCTTAGTTCTGTCTTTTCCTGTCTATATTTTTCTGTGTTCCTATGACTCCAACTTTGAGCCACGGACTTCTTAAAATTATGGACGGTTGGAGCTGTGTAACAGATGTATGTTAAATTAAACCTCGCGCATGACATTAAATTCGGGGAGTTTATGGCGCTAAATTTAAATATACTAAAATGCAATATATACATAAAATTATAAAAATATGGTTACATCTATTAAAATATATAGTAAAATATTGAGTATATTTATTGAATTTTCAAATGTAGATATTAAAATTATTTGTTAAAGAAATGATTAAAAAATATTTCTGTGCTTAAATTGTTCGCCTGAGGAATGGTTCTGCGACTCCCCGAATTTTGCTTCATACTCGTTGCTCCATACCTAGTATACTTTTTCAAGCTATCTCCCATGTACTCCAACAGTCCATAATTTAAGAAGTCCGTGCTTTGAGCTTAATCTCAGTCAATTTTCAATCGTCAGCTGTACGTTATTGCCACGTCGCCTCATGGATACAGTATCTTTGTCTTTCAAAACGAATTTACAAAAAAGTACATAGTTAATTTTGTTCTGACACGCACTAAAATATAACTTGAATATTCTTTCATCATTTCGTAGTTTTTAATCGAGGTCGAACGTTTAAAAGCATGCATAAATGTTACCCTTGGATAGGGAGTTAAATGTTACTTTAATATCCAATATCTTTTTCTCTCTTGTTAATGTTTTTAACATTTTTTACATTTGTGTACAAACTTTTGAAAAATATTTGTTCAAATTTTCATAATTTTTCAACGTCCAACGAGATCTTTGAAGTACTACCTTATGTTTAAAACTAACATGTTTTAAATGAGAGAAATTAGGAATTATTAACCCCTTGAGGTAGCAACCCGCTGCACATAAGAATAGAACGGTTAACCCGCCCTGATTCTATTTAAATAAGTCAATAAATAAATGGAAATAACTGTTTCTGTTACTGGGAAAAATTAGTTATATATTTTTACGTGTTTAAGTTTAATTTTAGTATTGTTTGAAATAGCTGTAGTATCTTAAACTAATTATTAATATTAATATTATTGCATCTGGCTTCACGCGAGTGCGCGCGCACCCACACGCCCAGCGTACAGCTGCACAGCATTGACCGGCTGCGACAGAGGCAGAATGTGTCTGGCTTGCACACGGTAAACACGTATCGCGTCGTCGTCCGCGAGAGTGGAATTTTCCACCATTTTGCATAAACTTTCTGATTTTCATATGGTCAGTAAAGTAATTGGTTGTTTAATTATCGTACGCGTAGCTTGATTAGCCTAACACGACTAATTCAAGGAGTATCGTTCGATTTTCATTTAATTTGGTACTTTATAGTCCGCGAATACTTTCCGGCGCCATTTTATGCAGCTAATAGACACATCTCAGGAATCAATTGTAAAATCGAACTGTACAATTTGATTTCTCACGGAACTCGTGTTGTTAGGGATTTGATTCATATTTCCTTGGGTGAAATTATTATTATTTCTTTGTAAACCTGTTTACACACGTCCACCTTCGAGTGACGTCATTCACAGCGCATCTGCTGTTATTGTCGACTAGGTACATTCAATGCAACAAGTTTTGCAGTCTAGTTGGTTGTTATTAAGTTCATTTAGAGTTCTTAATATTGTTTAACTACATTTGTTTGTTCATACACTTATGAAATGATTTAGTTAATTTATACAAATATCGTATTTGTTTATCTTTGGTTTATTATTGTTTATGTCACTTGTATTCAATACGCTATCACATATTTCTCAGAATTGGTTTTCAGTTGTTTGTTATTTTGGTCCAATTATATTTAGCACGTTTGTTAGTTCGTAAAACTAACTGGTCCTTCGTTCGTTTTAATTAGTACATTTCACAAATTAATATTATCCCGTTTATTGGCCAAGTCCAGTGATGTGAACCAGCTATCGAAGGTTGTAATTATTTTGGTTTACATATAGTTTTGTTTTATTCATTGAATTTAACATCAAACACATTGTTGGTGTTTCTAGACCGGATTCGCTGATCTAGAGACATCGCATTTGGGCTTGCGAGCAGGATCAAAACATTTTTGGTTCTTCTAGACCGGATTCGCTGGTTTAGGGTTTGAACATTTGGTCCTTCGAGCCATTAGGTCCTTATTACTTAGTCCTTCGCACCGGAGGGACGCAACATTTGGTCCTTCGAGCCGGATGGACGCAACATTTGGTCCTTCGAGCCGGATTTGGCGGTATTCGGAGATAATTATTGTTTCTAGTTACTTTGGTATTAGTAATTGCATTTAATAGCACACTCTAAAATGGCTAAACTACTGCACAAACAATTAGAGGTTGTGACAGAAAATATTCGTCGTCTATCAGTCTATTCTTCAGAGACTGATGAAAATAACAAACTGAAATTTGAGGTAACTTTTCCGTATCTTGATGCTTGGGAACAGGAATTTAATCGTATTTATTGCGAATATTCTTCAAAGTTAGAACAAACCAAAAATCCCGACGAGGATATGTTGGCAGAAATTTCCCGAGTTACGAAGTTGTTTAATGAAATAAACGAACTCATTTGCGACATACGTGTCAATTACAAGCTTAGGTCCAATAAAGACACCGGATCACAGGCAGGGTCCGACAGAGCTAAATCAGAATCACATTCGATTCAATCAGCACAATCTTTGCGATATTTGCAACCAAGCTTGCCTAAATTGAATCTCCCAACATTCGACGGGGAGAAAACAACTTTTATGAATTTTTACGATTTATTCACACAGTTGGTGATAAATCGGGACAGTTTGTCAGATATTGAACGACTTCAATATCTCAAGTTATCTTTAAAAGGGGAAGCCGCTAGGCTTATTACAAACATCCCCGTCAAAGCTGATAGTTTTGATATTGCATGGAACGCCATCACAGATGAATATTATCGTCCTAGGTTGTTGAGGTCGGTACATCTGAATGCACTCCAAGATGTGCAAAAGGTCAAGCAGGCAGACGCTCCTACACTAAAATCATTGTTGAACACAGCACGCGAAAACATCGCTGCTCTGAAAAATTTAGAGGTTGATGTTGACTCATGTGGGGTCATTTTGGAAAACATGATTTGTCGTAAGCTAGATTCGGCTACTAGACGACAGTGGGAACTAACATTGGATTCTGACTCCAAGCCCACTCATGTAGAGTTAATTGCGTTCTTGACTAAGCAAGTTTCAAGCTTAGAGGTTGAACCAGACAGACCTGTCAAAACTCACGAGCCAATCAAAAGGCACAAGCCAGCATCGCGAGCGATGACATTGGCAACTGATACGAATTGTCCGTATTGCAGAAAATCTCACTACATCAGTCAGTGTGAAGGGTTTATAGCTCTTAAACCTAAAGGAAGACATGATGCTGCAATCAAACACAAGTTGTGTATCAACTGTCTTAGAATGGGTCACATACGCCCGAACTGTCCTAGTACAGCCACATGCAGAACGTGCAACAAAACTCACCATACGCTGCTGCATTTTGGTGAAAGGTCGAACAAGTCGTTATCACCCAAACGTGATAAAAAATCTGTGCAAAACAATCGTCCGTCATCACCCAAGAGTGATGCAAACTCTCAAGCCAGTAGTAGTAATTCTGAAACTACTACGTCAATGTCTGCTAGGACTTATTCACTAAGTCAACACAGAAAACATACTTCGGTATTACTACCCACTGCAAAACTGCATATATTTGACAGTGCAGGAAAGGTACATGTTGTACGTGCCTTATTGGATACAGGATCGCAGAAATCCTACATCACAAGTCGTTGTGTCCACAATTTAAATCTGTCTATTGAAGCGTGTCAAACAAAGATTATGTCAATCAGTGACACCCACGTCAAGGACACTAGTGGTATTATACATACCAAAATCAAACCATGTCGTAGAGAAACTCCAGTTCTCGATTTGAGTTGCATTGTAATCGACAACATTATAGGCAGAATCCCAGATTATCCAATATCTCGGGATACCTTTAAACAATTTGGAAATATCCAACTTTCGGATCCCGAATGCTATAAATCTCAACGAATAGACATGCTGTTAGGAGCTGACATTTGGGGTCAGATCATTCGTAACGGAGTTAAGAAAGGAGTCGATGGCACACTCACCGCCATCAAAACAATCTTTGGTTGGGTGGTTATGGGAGAATATACCAGCAAGCAAACAAGCAATGCTGTGGTGTCGTATCATACATACACACAAGAAGATACACACGAACTGTTGTCTAAATTTTGGGAATTGGAAAATGTTCCAACTCCATCGGTTGTCACTAAACCGGAGGATAAAATGGTGGAGGACCATTTTGTCAATACTACCCAAAGAGACTCCGAGGGAAAATACACGGTTTCTTTACCTTTTAAACAGTACCCACCAGTACTAGGCAATTCATACAAGAAAGCTTTGTCCATTTGTCACGCACAGCTGACTCGCTTGAGTAAAAGCCCAGAGTTACTCAAGGCTTATGATGCAATATTCGAAGAATATTTGCAAAAGGGTTACGTCACTAGACTTGATGTGCAACCCAATTTAAATGATCAGGATTCGTACTATATTCCACACCATGCCGTGGTTAAACCTGATAGTGCGACGACACCGGTACGCATTGTGTTCAATGCTTCAAAGCCATCGTCTAATGGAAAGTCGATTAATGACTACTTGTATCCTGGTCCGGTACTACAGAAGAGTATCTTCACTCTTCATTTGCGAAATAGATTTTATCCTATTTTAATTACGGGGGATTTAAAACAGATGTTCCTACAAATTAGAGTTGTACGCGAGCATCAACGATTTCTAAGGTTCATTTGGAAACCAGCGGATGCCACACATCCTATTGTGTACCAATTCAACACTATCTGCTTTGGTTTGAATTGTTCGCCGTTCTTGGCGTTGCGTACAGTTGAGCAGTTGGCTCAAGACGAAGGGAATCAATATCCCTTAGCAGCTAAAGTCCTGCAAAATGATGTCTATATGGACGATGTTGTGACTGGAGCTGAAGACATTCAGTCAGCACTGACACTGCGCCGTGAACTCACGGATATATTCGAAAGGGGAGGATTCACCCTCCGAAAATGGGCCAGTAATTCTCAAACAATACTGGAGGAACTACCAGACAATGCACGCGCAGTGAAAGATGTCCATTTCAATGACGACGAGTCAGTGAAATTGTTAGGTGTCAAATGGGTTTGCAAGTCCGACTGCTACGAGTATACGGTCTCAAAACCCGACGATTTGTGCACCAAAAGAAACATTTTGTCCTGCATTGCAAGGATCTATGATCCATTAGGCATTATGTCCCCATTGGTGATGTTTCTTAAACTCATCATGCAAGAGCTTTGGAAATCAAAGGTAGAATGGGATGAAGAACCTCCCGCTCATATTGTCTCAGAGTGGAACTTGTTTCTGAACGAGATCGATTGTATATCCAACTATTCGATACCAAGGTTAGCCTGTTTGGGTTCTAAATTCGATCTTATCGGATTTGCGGATGCCTCCGAGCGAGGCTACTGTGCCGTTGTCTATGTTAGAAGTTATCTAAACGATAAACCAGTGGTTCAATTGCTCTGTGCAAAGACGCGTGTAGCGCCTTTGAAAAAAATTACTATACCTCGTCTGGAATTATGTGCGGCGCATCTTCTCGCCAAACTTCTCGAGAATATTCTCGAAAATATTCCAAAACAACCGGAGGCTGTACATTGCTTCTCGGACTCTATGATAGTTCTTGCCTGGTTGCGCAAGGAACCACACACTCTGAAAACATTTGTGGGTAATCGAGTCGCTCAAATACAAACAAATTTTCCGAGTGAACACTGGCGTCATGTAACGTCGGAACACAATGCGGCCGACGTAGGTTCTAGAGGTCTCAGTCCTCTAATTTTCAAGACATGTACTCTCTGGATAAAGGGACCAGAGTGGTTACAACAACCTTACTCGTGTTGGCCACAAAGTGAAATGGTTCAACTTGACGAAGATCAAACGAACTCTGCTCAGACAGAGATTGTCAAAAGCCTAACATTGAAAACAGTACAGCAGTTCAGTTTTTTCAATGCAATGTCCAACTATAATCGGATGGTGCGAACTATGGCTTATTGTTTACGGTGGAGAGACATCTCTTCAGGCAAACGAAAAGGTGCTGATGTGTTTTCACCAGAAGAGCTTGTCCGAGCACAAGCCAAAGTCGTCCTGTTGGCTCAATCAGAAGGACTACAGGATGAATTATCACAACTACAACGAGGGAAAGTTTGTCGATCCCCAATCAAGTCGTTAGTCCCGTTTATTGATACTGAAGGTATAATTCGGGTCGGTGGCCGGCTGGAGCATGCTAATTTAGAATACGCCCAGAAACACCCCATTCTGTTGCCGTCGCAACACCCATTTACAAAGGCCCTCATTAAACACTTTCATGATAAGCATATGCATGTTGGTGCGCAAGGTCTAGAGTCTCTATTAGGACAACAATATTGGATCATTTCAAGCAGACGAACTATCCGTTCTGTGCTGAAAGGTTGTGTCCATTGTTTTCGGTTTCGACCGACAACCGGCTACCCTCTCATGGGACAATTACCAAAGGACAGGGTTAACATTGCCAAACCCTTCCTTAATTCCGGAGTAGACTACGCCGGACCGTATAACATCTCCTGGAGCAGGAGACGAGGCACGTCCTCACACAAGGCATATATATGCCTATTTGTTTGTTTTGCCACAAAAGCCGTGCATATCGAACTTGTCACAGATATGTCCACGGACACCTTTTTGGCAGCACTAAGACGCTTTGTAGCACGCCGAGGTCGTGTTGCAAACCTATACAGCGATTGTGGCACGAATTTCATAGGTGCAAATCGCAAGCTCTCTGAATTACAAAAATTCTTGAGCTCTGAGGAATTCAATACTCAGGTGTCCAATCATGTGTACCAAGAAGGGATCACATGGCATTTCAATCCACCGTCCACGCCACACTTCGGCGGGCTTTGGAAGGCTGCAATAAAGTCTACAAAGAGACTATTATCACGAGTACTCACAGAAAAGCTTCTGACTTACGAAGAGTTCTCTACCTTGTTGACGGAAGTGGAGGCGATGCTAAATTCCAGGCCTCTGTTCCCGAAGTCATCGGATCCTTCCGATCCCACACCCTTAACACCAGGACATTTCTTAGTTACAGAACCCACTGTAACATTGCCGTCTCTAGATCACACTGAGACTCCCACAAATCGTTTGTTCTCATGGGAAATGTTGTACAAGTTGCAACAACAATTTTGGGCACGCTGGCAACAAACATATCTTCGTACCTTGCAAGAACGGTACAAATGGAATGAGGATACAGATCCATTGACAATAGATACTATTGTCTTAATCAATGATCATCCAATGCCACCTACTGCATGGCGTTTGGCTAGAGTCATCAAATTGATTCCTGGATCAGATAGAATCAATAGAGTTGCCGTATTAAAAACTGCGAAAGGTGAAATCACTCGCCCTATAGCAAAACTGTGTCCTTTGCCAACAGCCTAAGTTTGTCTTTAGGGAGACCCTAAGGTGGCCGGTATGTTTAAAACTAACATGTTTTAAATGAGAGAAATTAGGAATTATATGTGTATTAAAGAAATAGTAATATTTAGTTTAGCTAAGAATAAGAATAATTTATAAGTTCGTAAAATTGGCAACATTGAAAGTGATTTGTAAAAACAATGTTTTGTGCAAAAACGGGCAGTCGTAGTCTGTCTGTCACCGAGCAATAAACAATTATTGAAGTTACTGAATGAACTTGAACTGTGTTTCTATTCTATCCTGATCTCCTGAATAAAGTACGTATACAACATGGCGCAGCCGAATATAAATAAAATTAACTAGAATAAATAATTTTTGAAGAATCTACAACAAAGAACACGTGGCCATCGTTTCGTCGCATTGAAAAAAAAAAAAATGGCTACCAATCTCAAACCGCCTACATCGCTCCTGCTAAGCGGAAATTTAAGCGAAAATTGGAAGAAATTTAGGCAAAACTTTGAAAACTTTATTATTGCCTCCGGTTATGACGAAGAAGCGGATAAACGAAAGATAGCCATTCTAATGAATGTGATTGGTGAAGAAGCCGTCGACCTACACAATACGCTTTCCTATGAAAAAGCAGGTGACGAGAAGAAAATAGACAAAGTTTTAGAGATTTTTGAAAAATACTGCAATCCAAAGAAGAACATACTACACGCAAGATTTCTATTCTACAACAGGAATCAACAAGAAGGAGAAAGTTTCGACTCATTCCTAACAGAAGTTAAAACGCTAATAAAGGATTGCGAATTCAAAAATTCAGAAGAACTCCTTCGAGATAAAATAGTTCTATTTTCAAATGACCAGGAAACTCAGGATAAAATAATAAAATTAGGAAAAATGGAACTGAAAGATGCCGTAGAACACTTCAGAATCGCAGAACTCACAAGAAAACAAATGAAGACAATTCACCACCGAGGAGAAGAATCCAAAGTCGTCATCGATGCAACATCATGCAGTAATCCATCCAGTCAGCAGAAGCTGCTCAAAAAAGGAAGTAGCGTTCCTCAAGTAAATAGTAACTGCAGTTATAATAACTCTTCTCTTAGTTCTAGAAAAAATCCACCCATGGGTTATTCAAGGAACAACAATGTGCAGGATGGGATGTTCAACAGGCAGAACCAGAATCAGAATGTCATTTGCAAAAATTGTGGGTATAATCATACATTCAAAGAAAAATGTCCAGCCAGGGGAAAACAATGCGCAAAATGTGGGAAATATAATCATTTTAGTAAGGTATGTTACACTAACAAGAACAAAGTACACTTAACTAATGCAAATAATGTCGAAACTAGTAGTAATGATTCAGATTCAGATGAATATTTTTGTGGATCTATTAAAAACAAACATGTAAACACACTTAGTTGGACAGAAACCATAAAAGTTGAAAATTTGAATGTTAACTTTAAATTAGATACTGGTTCTGATGTTAACATTATATCCTACAAGATTTTTAATTGTATTAAAAGTTCCTTGAATAATTTAAAATTACAAAATTGCTCTGTCAATTTAGAAGCATATGGAGGTTCAAAAATTACAGTACTGGGTTATATTTATTTAAATATATATGTAAATGGAAAATGTTACAACGAAAAATTTTTAGTCACTAATTCGAGTTCAACAGCCATAATTGGCTTACAAACATGCATAAAACTAAATCTAATTCAAAGAAACGTTAATATTGTAAAAGAACCCATGATAATACAAGATATTCCTGAAGTGCCATTTCAAAAAGTAGCTTGTGACATATTACAATATGGGAATTCAAACTATCTTGTGTTAGTTGACTATACCTCAAAATGGATTGAATTAACAAAATTAAAAACAAAAACTGCATTTGAAATTATAAATATTTTAAAATCAATTTTTTCGTTACATGGTATACCTCTAATAGTAATAGCTGATAACAATCCATTTAATTCTATTGAATTCAATCAATTTTCAAAACTCTGGAATTTTAAAATCATAACTTCGAGTCCATATTATCCCAAAAGCAATGGTCTTGCAGAAAAAGGAGTAGGCATATGCAAAAATATGTTAAAAAAATCTGAAGAGGGAAAAATAGATGTAGAGTTAATGCTTTTAGAATACCGCAACACCCCAACACTTGGTACAAAATATTCACCAGCACAAATTTTATTCAGTAGAAGAACGAGAACGAAATTACCGATACATAAAAATTTACTAAAACCGAATATAGTTCCAAATCTCAAGGATAATTTAAGTAAAAATTGTAAGAGATACAAACAATACTATGACAGAAATTCTAAATCACGTAAAAATCAATTTTTCCCTAATCAGAATATTGTATATAGAGATAATAAAATCTGGAAGCCTGCAAAGATCATTGACCATTACAATACTCCGAGATCAGTCATAATCAAAGACGAAAATAATAGAATAAAAAGGCGTAATACCATAGACATAAGAAAATCTTGTCATGAGCCTAGATTTAAAGATTCTGATACTGAATTGAATTCAGATGTAAGCAATTCCAATACTGAAGAAAACAGTAACGAATATTATGTAACCCGGTCTGGTAAAATCTCAAAACCTCCAGCACTATTTCAATATAATGTACTGTAACCTATTTTAGTAGATGTTAAGTTTGTATGTAATTTGTTTTTGCATTTAGATTTATAATTAGGAAAAGGGAAATGTTATATGTGTATTAAAGAAATAGTAATATTTAGTTTAGCTAAGAATAAGAATAATTTATAAGTTCGTAAAATTGGCAACATTGAAAGTGATTTGTAAAAACAATGTTTTGTGCAAAAACGGGCAGTCGTAGTCTGTCTGTCACCGAGCAATAAACAATTATTGAAGTTACTGAATGAACTTGAACTGTGTTTCTATTCTATCCTGATCTCCTGAATAAAGTACGTATACAACAATTAACCCCTTGAGGTAGCAACCCGCTGCACATAAGAATAGAACGGTTAACCCGCCCTGATTCTATTTAAATAAGTCAATAAATAAATGGAAATAACTGTTTCTGTTACTGGGAAAAATTAGTTATATATTTTTACGTGTTTAAGTTTAATTTTAGTATTGTTTGAAATAGCTGTAGTATCTTAAACTAATTATTAATATTAATATTATTGCATCTGGCTTCACGCGAGTGCGCGCGCACCCACACGCCCAGCGTACAGCTGCACAGCATTGACCGGCTGCGACAGAGGCAGAATGTGTCTGGCTTGCACACGGTAAACACGTATCGCGTCGTCGTCCGCGAGAGTGGAATTTTCCACCATTTTGCATAAACTTTCTGATTTTCATATGGTCAGTAAAGTAATTGGTTGTTTAATTATCGTACGCGTAGCTTGATTAGCCTAACACGACTAATTCAAGGAGTATCGTTCGGTTTTCATTTAATTTGGTACTTTATAGTCCGCGAATACTTTCCGGCGCCATTTTATGCAGCTAATAGACACATCTCAGGAATCAATTGTAAAATCGAACTGTACAATTTGATTTCTCACGGAACTCGTGTTGTTAGGGATTTGATTCATATTTCCTTGGGTGAAATTATTATTATTTCTTTGTAAACCTGTTTACACACGTCCACCTTCGAGTGACGTCATTCACAGCGCATCTGCTGTTATTGTCGACTAGGTACATTCAATGCAACAAGTTTTGCAGTCTAGTTGGTTGTTATTAAGTTCATTTAGAGTTCTTAATATTGTTTAACTACATTTGTTTGTTCATACACTTATGAAATGATTTAGTTAATTTATACAAATATCGTATTTGTTTATCTTTGGTTTATTATTGTTTATGTCACTTGTATTCAATACGCTATCACATATTTCTCAGAATCGGTTTTCAGTTGTTTGTTATTTTGGTGCAATTATATTTAGCACGTTTGTTAGTTCGTAAAACTAACTGGTCCTTCGTTCGTTTTAATTAGTACATTTCACAAATTAATATTATCCCGTTTATTGGCCAAGTCCAGTGATGTGAACCAGCTATCGAAGGTTGTAATTATTTTGGTTTACATATAGTTTTGTTTTATTCATTGAATTTAACATCAAACACATTGTTGGTGTTTCTAGACCGGATTCGCTGATCTAGAGACATCGCATTTGGGCTTGCGAGCAGGATCAAAACATTTTTGGTTCTTCTAGACCGGATTCGCTGGTTTAGGGTTTGAACATTTGGTCCTTCGAGCCATTAGGTCCTTATTACTTAGTCCTTCGCACCGGAGGGACGCAACAACCTTAAGAATTTCAAAGTTAAAAGTTGCCATCTTCTTATTTCTTATATCTTGAAGTTATTTCATCGTTCGTTATTCTATAAATCAAGATTACCTGTAGATGGTTCCGTATAAATGAGGAAGTTTATTTCTTATTAATTATACTTTAGCCCAGGGGTGGGGAACCTTTTTTCTGTCGCGGGCCATTTGAACATTTACAACGTCATTCGCGGGCCATTCAAAATATAACAACCCCGACCCCCCCCCCGGTTTTTAAAATAATAATGTAACGTTAGCTTTTTATTTTAGTTTTTATTTGTGTACAAACATGTTTACATATAATATGCAAGTTATGTAATGGGTAACGTAGAATCATACCATAGTTTTGTATCCAATTTCACTGAATTCGTAAGAAAAGCGTGAGAACTGCTTTATCAGCTCGCCTTAGAACAAAGTAGGAAAAATACGTAGTTTTTAGAGTTAGTGTGCATCTAGCTACTGTAGTAATCAGTTGTATCTACAATTACGTCTTAAATAAATTTTTTTTAAAAGATATTTGTTGACTTCAAATTCTTAACTGGCGCAGTCTTGTAGGATGGTTAAGAGGTTTGCTACACCGAAATTCGCATAGAATCAATTCGTTGAAGTGTTCAAACCGTTGGTTTCAACCGTCTACTTAACATATTAAAGTTCCGACGGCAAATGCAAAAACTGCAATCCCGAGGACGACCTACGTACGAGTCAACACCTAAACTACATACAAACAGATTGGAGATCATCCGAGGACTTCCAGAAGAAGTACAACTCGTTGAAGGTGATCATCTGTCGGTCTCTACGTGCACACTCCTGGTCCGGCATTCATCGTGGCCAGCCCTATCGTCGTCGAGCGAAAATCGACAACCGGTCAGCGCAGAAGCGGCCTCATGAAGATTTCACTCTTATTAGTATTGTAAGTGAAATATTGTATAATTATAAAATAATTATTACACCTTAGTCAAAATTGACGACCTAATTAATTTATTGAATAATTTAAATATTGACAATAATATGGCTTTAGAAAATCTTGACGCTAGTGTAATGAAAATACTAGATTTGATTCCTGAATATAATGGTGATAAGAAAACACTATCACATTTTATAAAATCCACTGACGAAATTTTAGATATAGTAAATCAAACTAATCCCTCCGAAATCACTAGAAGTTTAACTTTAATAACTATTAAAAAGAAAATCACTGGTATAGCTAGTGAATATTTAACTACTTGTCCAACTATAAAAAAATGGAAAGAGTTAAAAGAATTCTTAATTTCACAATATCAAGATAAACGTAACGAATGCACATTAATGATTGAATTATGTCAATTACAACAAACAAAAGAAACAATATTCGAATTTTTGAGGAAATATAATGATTTATTTCTCTTATATGTTAATAATATCGAAAATAAATATAATGCTTTGACTATTCAAGACTTTAAAAAATTTGGACACAAATTTGCCACACAATATTTCATTAGAAATTGCAAAGAACCGTTCAAGTCTCAACTAGCTGCAAGAAATCCATCCTCTTTGGATAAAATTAACACTTTAATAACAAACGATTTTCAACATTATAAAATAAATACTACTCCACATAGTCCAAGCACGACAAATTTCCAACCCAGACAACACACATCACCCATGCTGAAATATCCTCAAAGCAAACCGCAACCACAGATAACATATCAATATCAACCCCAACCCAGTTCCTCTAGATTTCCATCAAGACCCGTAAACGTACAACGTCAGCCACAACCTACACCGATGTCAATTTCCACTCGTTCATTTAGACCAAATCAAAATTATTTCAAAGCTACCGGAAAACCGAATTTTATATCTGAAGAACTGCATAATATAGAGGATTATCAGGAGTTTGACCCTGAAATCCAAGAGTCGCATGATAACACAGAACATTGCGATAATGAAAAACATGGCGAGTGTAATGAACCAAATGACAATGAAAATTTTCAAATAGACCCGTTATTCAACTTGAATCCTTAACTATAAACACTATTTCCAAATTGCCATATATTAAATTACAAGACTTATTTATTCTTATCGATACAGGTTCGTCCCAAAATTTCATAAACCAAAATTACGTATATAAAAATAGAGAAAAATTTAAAAAAATTTACGAACCATTCAAAATTCAAACAATGAACGGAGAGTCCGAAGGCTCTGAATATACTTTTATTAAATATAAAACAAAACATATTAAATGCTACTTGTACAATTTTCATAAATCATTTCATATTTTACTAGGTTTCAACGCGTTAAAATTATTGCAAGCTCAAATTAATTTTAACAAGGAAGAAATAAAATTATTAAACAATAAACATAAATTTAATTATTTTAACGAAGATTCGAAACCCGTTTTTAATGCAGAAATATTAAACACATTAAATATAAGGCACGAACATTTAAATAACGATGAATTAAATAAATTAATAAAAATTTGAAATCAGTATAAAGATCTAACAATTACAGATAACGAAAAACTTACATTCACATCTAAAATAAAACACAAAATAGTAACAACCGACGATATCCCGATATATACTAAAAACTATAAATTCCCCGAAATTTATAAAACACAAGTAGATAAAGAAATCGATAAATTGTTAAATGACGGAATAATACAACATAGTTATTCACCATGGAATAGTCCTATCTGGGTAGTCGAAAAGAAACCAGACGCCTCCGGTATAAAGAAAATTCGTGTAGTAAATGACTACAGAAAATTAAACGAAAAAAACGGTGGACGACCGATTCCCGATACCCGACATAACGGAGATTTTAAGTAAACTCGGAAGATCAAATTATTTTACGACCCTAGATCTCACTAGCGGGTTCCATCAAATAGAAATGGACCCTAAAGATACGGAAAAAACAGCGTTCTCTACAGACAAAGGGCACTTTGAATATAAACGTATGCCTTTTGGGCTTAAAAATGCCCCTGCGACGTTATAAAGGCTAATGAACTATGTCCTCAAGGATTTAATTAATAAAGTATGCTTTGTCTATCTTGATGACATAATTATTCTTGGTACCTCCCTCGAAGAACACATACAAAATATAAAAGCCGTATTTGATAAATTACGCGAAGCAAATTTAAAGATCCAATTACATAAATGTGAATTTTTGCGTAAAGAGGTAGCCTATTTGGGACACATAATAACAACTGACGGCATTAAACCTAACCCCGAGAAAATAAAAACTATTCAAAATTTTCCCCTGCCAAAAACTGTCACAGAGATAAAATCATTTTTGGGTTTGTTAGGCTATTATCGACGATTTATTCAAGATTTTTCCAAATTAACAAAACCTTTCACCAACTGTTTGAAGAAAAATAGCAAAATTAATTATGAAAGTAAAGAATATCAAGAATGTTTTGAAAAATGTAAATGGTCCAATTCTTCAGCATCCAAATTTTGATCATGAATTCATATTAACTACTGATGCTAGCCATTACGCGCTGGGTGCCGTGTTATCACAAAAAATAAACGGAAAAGATCTTCCCATTGCGTACGCTTCTCGAACTTTAAATAATCACGAACAAAACTATGCCACAATAGAAAAGGAATTTTTGGCTATAGTCTGGGCTACGAAAAGTTTCCATAATTATTTATATGGCCGTAGATTCAAAATTATTACTGATCATAGACCCCTGATTTGGATAAATTCACTCAAGGAACCTAACCAAAAATTTATTCGTTGGAAGATAAAATTAAATGAATACGATTTTTACATAGAATATAAACAGGGAAAACAAAATTATGTTGCTGACGCACTTTCTAGAATAAAGTCAAATTTTGAAATAATTTACAAAAATGAAAATATTTTCGAAAACGAATTGCCTCTTGTACATTGTATTTCAAAAGATTTCTGTATGGGAAAAGGTTTTGCTGAGCAAGTAAATAAATTATATGATACAAAACAATTGCAGGATAAAATAAAAATTATTGATAATAAATTAGCCATTCAAAATCATAAAGATCAAATTATAATTCATTTATTAACAAAAGATAAATACTTTGATAAACCCTCTTTAACAAATATAAAATCCTGTCTAAACAAATTATTACAGTATTTAATTCAAAATGATATCTACGAAATTAAAATGCCAAAAATATGTTCCGGATATGACAAGAAAAATTGGTTAACAATAGAAAATTTAATAAAAGAGGTTTTTGAAAATTCACCTATCAAAATTTATATTTACGAAATAGTTAAAACTCAAGAAGTGATGAACAATGAAAATGATAACGAATGCGATAACCAGTCACTTCAAGTTGAATGCTCAGAGACGGATTCAGTTACAGTTCACTCAGATGACGAAAGCCCTGTCAATGGTCTTACTTATTTAGATGGCCCTGTAAATTACGGAAATAACCAAATTATTGTAAAAGATTCAGATCGAAATTCCATTAAAATAAAAAATTTATTTGATACGAAACAACGAATATATTTGTACTTAAATAAGGTTAATTCAATGCAAACTATTCTAAAATTTATAAAAGAGTATTGCCAACCACATGTAAACTATCATTGCCTAATTCCCGAAAATTTGAAATTAAATTTCAATGCGGTCCTACAAACGTATTTCACAGCTGGATACTATAAATTTATACAATGCAAAAATTTACTTGTTGACGTTCAAGACACAGATGAACAAATTATGCTAATACGAAATTACCATGAAGGTAAATCTATTCATAAAGGAATTTCGGAAACTTACTCTAAATTAAAATCACAGTATTATTTCCCCAACATGATGAAGGAAATTCAAAATTTTATAAATAAATGTGAAACATGTCTTATGAACAAATATGAAAGAAGGCCAATAAATGTACCTAATATTTTAACTCCCACTGCAGATAAACCATTACAAATAATTCATTTAGATATTTTGTCCTTAGAAAAACAAAAATTTTTGACTATTATTGATAGTTTTTCAAAATTTGCTCAAGCTTACAAAATTAAAGACCAAAATTCAATCACTATCATATCGAAATTAATAAAGTTCTTCTCTCATTTTGGCTTACCTGAAAAAATAATAACCGATAAAGGTACAGAATTTAATAATAAACTATTAAGAGAATTCCTACTTAACAGGAATATAAAATTACATATCACCAGTACCAATAATCCAAAAGCAAATGGAAATATAGAAAGATTTCATAGTAGTTTAATCGAAACTATACGCATCTTAAATAATGAACAAAATTTTAAATCTTTGCCTTTGAAAGATAAAGTAATTTATAGTTTAATCGCATACAACAATAGTATACATTCTACTACAAAAAATTCACCCTTTCAAATCTTATTAGGACACATGAATAACAATCAAATCGTTAAACCTGAAGAAATGGTGACGGAAGAATATAATATCAAACACGCACGCATAATGAATGAATTATTTAAACAAGTTAAACAAAATATTATCACAAAAAAGGAAAAATATAGCGAACCTGCTAATGAAAATTTTAACATTCCCCAAACTATCTATGTCAAACAACATAAGAGAAATAGCGGAAAAGTAGAGAAACCAAAATATGAGAAACATACCTTAAAGAAAGTGATCCCGGAACGCGGACAGATAATAACAACGAAAAACGTAAAAACTAAAATAGATCAACTAAAAAGACCTCGTATAATTTCAGATATCTTATTATCAAAGGGTCAAGAGGAAAGCACTTCCTCAACGCAACCGAAAATGCCGGAATTAACATAATTAACTTAGGTAACGCTTATATAATTAATAATTATAATTATATTTACGTTAATGTACCTTTTGATAATATTGATAATAATTATAATAATTTAATCTCTTACAAAAACGACTTGTATAATCAAATGAATAATCTGACAGATAAATATTTTGAAAATGATAATACCCTGTTAGAAAACTCGATTAATAATATTGAAATGAAAATTCACGTTATTCAAAAACCCAATAGAATTAAACGAGGAGTACTTAATGGACTCGGTACCGTAATAAAAAGTATAACTGGAAATTTGGATCAAGAAGATAAAGAAAATTATGATAAAATACTTAATACCATAAGGAGTAATCAAGGAAATATAATAAATAGTATGAATGAACAAATAAAAATTAATCAAAATTTCACAAAACAGTTTAATATTCAAATTCAGTTAATGAATAAAAATAATGAATTAATAGAAGAAGAATTAAAATCTATAAATATAGCAATGAAACAAATCTATAACGAAATAGATATAATAGCAATACATCAAATATTTCAAAATCTATTAACCTTTTCCAATCAAATCTACCTATCCCTTTTGCAAATTGAGGAAACCCTATCTTTCTGCAGTCTAAACACGTTGTACTTTGGATTAATTTCTCGAGATGAAATAAATCATTTTATAAATGAAAATACTGAAAAACCAATGAAAGCATTACTTAAAGAAAATTATATGAATAATAAAATTTTGAAAACCATTTGTTATCTAAATTCAAAACTAGAAATTTTGATTGAAATACCTATTTTTGAACAACAAACCAATATTCATCAAGTAACACGAATTCCTACATTAAAAAACGAAAATTTAGTAACGTTAAATATTCCTACTGGCTTTTATTCTATCGTTAATAAAGAAATCTATAAATTAGAGAATTGTGTTTGTATTAAGGAAAAGTTATTCATTTGTAAGGAAAATAATAATATTAATGAAAATTGCCTTTCCGAACTATACTTCAATAAATTAAACACTCACTTTAAACAAGTCATTCTTGAAAGGCACAATTATATTATAAAGATAGATTTTACTAATATTAAGTATATTGTATCCCCTTTTGAAAGCGATTACAAAATAGAATGTGAGAATGAAATAATTAATAAAAATTTAAAAGGTATATTCTTAACAAATAATTGTAAAATTAACAATGTAAACGATAAATATTCAGTTAGTTTTGGTAAGATGATAAATTTAAAGATAGATAGTAATAAGCATGAAAATATCCCTACATTAAAACCAATTCAAAAATTAATAGGCCTAGAGCAAATCCCTTTAAAACCAATTATACCAATAAATAAGAATAATGAAATCTCACATTCTGTCATGAATAGTGTATTGATAATTGTTGTATTCCTTATAATATTAATTATTAGTATTAAGAAAATATGTAATAAATGTCTTAAAAGGAAAGCTGATAACGCTCATCCTAGTTCAAATTCAAACATTATTGAAACATAAATTTTCCAATAATATTTGTCTTAAGGGGGAAGGAGTTATGTAATGGGTAACGTAGAATCATACCATAGTTTTGTATCCAATTTCACTGAATTCGTAAGAAAAGCGAGAGAACTGCTTTATCAGCTCGCCTTAGAACAAAGTAGGAAAAATACGTAGTTTTTAGAGTTAGTGTGCATCTAGCTACTGTAGTAATCAGTTGTATCTACAATTACGTCTTAAATATTTTTTTTTTAAAGATATTTGTTGACTTCAAATTCTTAACTTGCATATTAAACAATTATATTATTGCCTCTCCTCCCTAAATTAAAGTCTAGAATCCACCACCCCTAATGTGAGGGTTGGAACTGCTTTATTTTGGTAATTCGTATGATAACAATTGATACATTTGACGTTGCTACTCGCAACTGATTTTCCAGGTTTGTATCGGTCAACCTGGAGCGTAGTCGATTTTTTGTGATGGTGAGTTTTGAAAAAAACTGCTCACACCAATAAGTTGTTCCGAACATAGATGCATATTTCAATGCATGTCTCCATAAAGTAGGATAATCATCATTACTTATATAACGTTTATAGAACTCAAGCAGTCGAAGGTTGTTGTACCTAGCTTTGTAGCTGAATATAATATATTATATATATTTTTTAATTTTATCAAAATTTACATCACGAGTATTATGCAGTTAACATAAATTTATTTTTCTATGGAAAAAAGTTGCACATTTTTTTGAATTTCAAGTCCCGCCCGCGGGCCGGATCAAACTACTAGGCGGGGCCGTATACGGCCCGCGGGCCGGACGTTCCCCACCCCTGCTTTAGCCTAAGAAACACAAAATCTAACGATTTTAGTTGAATTACATCTTTTACTTGTAAAAATTATTGGGAAAAGCTTTGTAAAGTTTGCGAAATTACCCCTACTTTATGGTGGGTGACTCTCGCTATGACATACATTAAGTACACGGTACAGCGAATTATTTCAGCTAATTTTTTACGTAATTTATAAACTCTCTAAAACAAATCTCTGTTTTTAGATCGATTTTTCAACAATTCGAGCGATGAGCCCTACAGAACTGGGAAGGTTTGTGCAACGGGTGGGAGATGTATACAAAATAAAAGAATTTGCCTCCAACTATATAAATCAAACCACGCAGCCATCAGCCACTCTTTTGACGCTTGCTCAAAAACTTAAAACGAAAATATCACATGTTGAAGGAACCGCAGAAGGCAACAATAATTTAGGCGCCAGGAACAAGACATTGAGGTCACCAGGGCCATCACCGAAGTCATATAAACCCACAAGAAAAATTAATATTACTTGGAAATGCGATAATAAGATCGTACGCACGGAGGAGGGCGGAGGTGCTCGGCAAATTGACGCACTAAAGTCATTGAAAAAGAGTGATATCTTAGAAAAAGCAATTTCCTTATATTTTCCTAACAGTAAATCATTAAAAAAGGGCTCCATAGCAAATTATGATGTAGATCTACTAGATTTTGCTGCAAATAGTTTCGATGAAAACTTAACCGTTGAGCAAATTTATGGAATAACAGGGTTGACTAGGCTCAATTTTTGTCTATTTACTACTTTAAAACCCGAATTGGCCGGGAAAAAAATAAGAAGAAGCTAAAAATGGGGAAGAAAAAGAAACAAATAAGTATCTCTTCTTCAAGTAGTGAAGAAGAAGTAACAAAAAATCACCTACCCAAAAAACATCGTCTGAGGAAGCGAAAACGAAACTCAAAATACTCTTTGTCAACATCTTCTGCATCTAGTGAATTTTCACACAATGAAGATGTTAAGGACATTCAGAGAAGAGAAACAACAAACTGTTTAACAAATGAAATATTTGATTTACAAAACGCAGTCTTTGATTCCCCAAAAAGAAACGAGCAAGCGGGCGAGCAACTTCTGGATTTTGAAAGCGAACTGAAAATTATTCGGTACGCGATTCAAGTAGAGAAACCTATTTTGGTGAACGCATGCCGGGAAGATCCGGTGTCATCCATAAGAAACGCGATGAAGCGTAGCACTTTTTCACCCTACCAAAAAATCGACGTACAGTTTGTAGATATTGACGAGACTCCAGAGGGAGCTATTGATGAAGGAGGACCTACGCGTGAACTTTTCCGACTGAGTTTGAAGCAGCTTCAAAATAGTGAGATATTTATTGGTATGCAACAGTAGCTTAATTCATAATAGTTGAATTAATACAAACATAATGTATATTTCAGGAAATGATAGATCTAAAATATTGACTTTTAACTTAACAGCTCTTGGAAAAGAGAAATATTTGTATGTGGGGAAAATTTTTGCTATGTCAATTATCCACGGCGGACCACGACCCAATTTTCTCTCAAAGAGTGTTTGATTACCTGGCAAATGGTTTCGTATATCCAATGGTAGAAGACTTGCGAAATACTCCATTTGAAAAAGCCGTAATTGAAATAACAGCGGCTGAAACTCTAGAATCATTTCAAAAAGTTATCTCAAGCCACGATGAATTGCTAGATTTAGGAGTTTCACGAGCCTCGTTCGAAGACAAAGACAAACTAATCCAAGGTATGCAAAATGTGCAATCAGGTCAAAATATCTAAAATATAAACTTTATATTTGTGCATTGTATTTTGGTAATTAATTGTCTCCGTTTGCAGAAATTCTACACCATTTGGTTATTGACCGTCCGCGAAGAGCCCTTGAACAATTTGCTGATGGTCTACAAATGCTCGATGTTCTGTCTTTAATCAAGAAGTATCCTGAGAAAGCCTCAGTTTTATTTTGCAATAAAGAAGAAACGCAACTTACAGCGAACTACCTCAACCGTTTATTTTGTATAAAACGATCACCAGATGGTACTCAACGTCGGTTACTGGAATCTAAAACAACGGCATTTTGGAGGGATTACCTCCAGAATTGTGAAGGTTAGTAGTTGAGGCATAAAAGCACTTATACAATAATGATTAAATTTTCAACGACAGTTCACAGTTTTAATGTTTTCAGATGGCGATTGCCAAGTTTGTTTATCCGATGTATTGGCTTTTGCGACAGGGAGCAATACAGAACCTGCCTTGGGATTCGACCAGCAACCACGGATTGAATTCCTGCATGACGACCCATCTGTGTTCCCAAAAAGTAATACCTGTGCTCTTATTTTATATTTACCAATAGCGACAAACGATGATTATGAAACTTACAGGGAAAATTTAACCTTTGGAATATTAAATGGCCTGCCCACTTTTGGGTTGTCTTAATAATGTGTTGATTTAGTAATGTATACCTACATCCTTTAGGTACCTACCTACTTATAGTTTTTTTAAACTTTAATAATTAGCAATTATTTGTTTTTGAACAATGAATAACCAAAGTCAAGTTTTGTTTTTTTTACAATTTATTGCGTTTTGTTGTAAGTTACAATATGAGTTTATTTTATAATTATTTTATGTTGTCATTGTCAAGTTTTTATTAAATCATATTTTCGTATTAAATGTGTTGTAGTACATTCAATACCTTATTTCGGAGATTAGCATACAAAAACATTGCATTATTTACGTCACCGTCTTTTGTCCAGCCATTTTCTGTCATTAAGCAAACACATACATTTTCGACATCTCTATCGCAAAAAATAACTTTACTAGTTATTTCAGTGTCTCTTTTTAAAGTGTTCACTGCGGATTCTGGAATTTTAACTAGATAGTTTGAGCAACCATAGTATTCTGGTAGTTCAAACATAACTGTTGGACGTCCAGTAGGTGCTATGGCATTCCTTGATCGTCGTATCCTATGTGTATTCCACTGGAAGGATATTCCATCCAACTCACTCTGTAAATAATAAAGAGTTATTTTGGTAACAATAATACAGACAACATTTTTTGTTGTACTCAATAGCGTTTAATATTTGTAAATGTCTAGTGCGTACTTCGTGTATTTCTTAGTTTATCTTTAGGTTTGGGCTATTGTTATAAAGCCTATGTTAATAGGTATGTATTAAAAACTTACCTGTATTATTTCCATGAAACAAAACTGGATCAAAGCTTTATCCAAGTAGCTCCCGGTGAATAAACCTTCATCTCGAATGGATTCAAATAAATTGATCCAGTACTGGGCATTTTCTTTTCTTAATAACGACCACCATGACTCTATGCGTTGATTTGCAGTACTTCTTCCTTTTATATGCGGGGGTCTACCACTTACGGTCCCAAAGGAATCCCGAAAAACAGTTTGCAAAGTTTCCACGATTACATTTTCTGTGCCGCAATCACTTCTTAAGGTAAGTGGACATCCGTCCAATTCACCAACAGCTGTCAGGTAATAATTTGCAATAACTTTTGGATCATTTGACGTTGTGCTTGCTCGCAGCCAAATTATATGTCTTGAAAATCCGTCAATACAACCGTTTATGCAAATCCCGTATCTTTTCAATTTGTCGTAGGAATCGACATGCCAAAGATAATTTGGTCCTCTACTACTGTATTGACGACGTCTCAATCTTCTTCTTCTTCGACATTCTACGCCTTTACGATCCACCTCAAACAGTATTTGTCGCACTACATTTTGACTAACAACAAGTCCATGCTGAATGCACTTTAAATGCATCCATCTGTAACCATGTAATTGGGCAGAAGTAGTGATCTGCGACATAATAAAAGCATAAACGTGTTCAAAACGACTAAATTTTCTTCTTACAAGACTGAGTCTGCGTAGGTGCCGTTTTAAAGTTCTCGGACTCATATGCACGTTATGCTTACCTCGGAGAAATAATAATATTTCTTTTTGCTGAAGTCCCATTTCAAAATATGTTTGTATAAGTGTATAAACGGAATCCATACCTACTAAAAATACTCAATTATTAACCTTTATTACTTTAAATAACACGTCACTGCTCTTATTGCGGTTGGATGCTGATGCTAATTGCATAGACAAGCACAGAGTGAGACTGCACTCCATGTGCTGGCAGCGCTCGAATCAATAAAAAATTGTAAGTTCGACCCTAAAATTGTAAGTTCAAAACTACAATTGTAAATTCGAACTGCAATTGTAAGTTCGAACCTACAATTGTAAGGTCGAACTGCAATTGTAAGTTTGAACCTACAATTGTAAATTCGAACTGCAATTGTAGCTCGAACCTACAATCGTTTATTCACAATTGCAAAAATCACAGTCCATTCGGGTTGAAACGTTTAAAGATTGTTGTTGGCCCCTCTACGCCTTCGTATTACATCCGTGCAGGCGATTGATTTTCTGCCGTGCACAGATAATGTTGACCAAGCAGCAATGAATTCGGCGCATCGGTTACTACAAGATTCTACTCCGCCGGGGTACCAATTAACTGATCATTATCCAGCCGTACAAACCGGACGTAACCCGCATAGATGGGTGGCCACCTATAATAGATTGGATAATATTTATAATACTGACTGCCACTATTTAAGAGGGGTCAGATTTGATTTTAAACAATATTGTCCACTTGGGAGCGAGATTAGCCAAGTAGTCGTATGCACTCGGCCTATTGGGAAATTTATACGAATTGAGTTTCTTGTGAACTGCAAATGTTCCAAAGTATCAAGAAGACGGCGGGACATACGGATCCCTAAATGTTACCAATTTGAACGTGAGAAGTCAATTTGCTCGGGCTTTGGACCAAGGAGAAAAAATGACATTCCTTTGTTCTAATTATGAGTGATATGCTGCAGTGTGTTTAAGTGTATTTTTACCATATGAAATTATTATTTAAGATAATTGGCACTTTATTTTTTACATAGTAATGCTCGATTTCACCGACACGAAATAAATTTGCGAATACTTATTTGTCGAATAAATGAAAAACTTCTCGTCGTAATAAACTCAAATGACATTTTTAATTCTGATGTGATATTTCTCATTTATTCGACAAATAAGTATTTGAAGATTTATTTTGTGTAGGCGAAATCGGATAAAACTATTTAATATATCGATTTTGTTTATTTATAAGCTGGTATTTACAAAGTCCATTTTAATTATATATTCTATATATATATATATATATATATATATATATATATATATATATATATATATATATATATATATATATATATATATATATACAGTGTGCGTTTAAAGTGTGGAATATCAAAAAAAAAGCCGAACTCAGCCGATTTTTATAAAAACGCTGAAACACGTCGATTTTAATTTTTTTAAATACACATTAATATGTACGATTCATCTTCCGACTTTCATTTGTTTTTCAGTTATGACGTCTTCACAAAAAAAATTAAATGACAACATAGATTTTTAGTAGTGAAATCCGATAGTGATTTTTCTTCCCTTTATGATCATGTAAATAAATCATAACATTGCATAACAAAAATTCTGAGATAAATCGAGTTGAACATTTAATAATAATGAATAATCAAGATACCTACCTCGATAAAAAATTTAAATGTATCAAACTGTTTCATTCAATTATTCTGTCAATCTTCAAGTCTGTAGACATAAATATTGTAGTTTATTGTTGAATTTTAATAATATTCTTCTAAATTATCAAGGCCATGGCGGATTTAAGTTATAAGTTCCATAATCAACTTTTAAATGTTTTTATCAGGGTATCAAGTGATAAATATTTGGAAGTCATAAGTAGAGTGTACATACGACAGTATGCGTGTTGGAAGCGAATACATTAAAAATAATGCTCATATTCTTCAGATATGTATAAAATATTATATATGTTTGACTACATTTAAAATGTTTACAAGTTTCAGATATTAATACAATGACGTCACCTTCTACTGAGAATGTAGTAAATATAACAAACAATTTGCTACAAATCATTTGAGATTAATTTCAAATCAACAAAACTATTGCAGTAAACGTGTTGAAGAGGTAAAATAAACATTCATAAACATAACATGGAATAATTGCATGAATTATAAGATTTAGTTGTCAAATAATGTGAAAATGTCAAATTGACACCGTTGCTAAGGAAATGGAATGGCCGGAAGTAACCATACATATCGTTGCTATGGTAATGAAAATGTATGTAACCATGGTAATTATACTGACACTGTAACTATGGAAACGAATCTCACTATACTACCTATTTCTCTGTCTACCTACTTCACTGTCTACCTAAAAACACTGTCTACCTACTTCACTGTCTACCTAAAACCACTGTCTATCTAATTCTCTGTCTACCTATCTCACTGTTTATCTACTTCACTGTCTACCTAAAACCACTGTCTACCTAATACCACTGTCTACCTAAAACCACTGTCTATGTTACTAAAAGCGCTTGTAATACGGTATAGTACAATATGAAATGGGAAAACAAAACATTGGTATCATTAGTCGCAGATTACAGTTAAACGAGAAAAACGAATTATACAGATAAAAGAATTGTTTGTCCGGCAAGTAACTCTTGTGTTTTTAACAATACATTTTACTATATGGGGAACTAAAAGTGATACTATTTTATTCGGTTTTTTGCCTATGTACCAAAATAACTATACGATGAGGCGTTGATAATATATATTATGCATGAAGATTAATATACTTACAATTTATAAAAATGATACTATATTTATATCAAAAACAATATATTTCCCTATATGGAGAACTAAAAATGATAATAATTCATTCGGTTTATCAGATTTATGGGCCGATGTACCAAAATAACTATACATGAGCTGTTGATAATATTTATTATGCATGAAGAATAATAATATACTTACAATTTATAAAAATTATTATATTTATATCAACTACAATATGTATATGAATTTGATGGGAAAACATTGGTGTCATCAGTCGCTGATTACAGGTAAACGAGAAAACCGAATTATGCAGATAAAAGAATTATTTGTCCGGCAAGTGACCCTTGTGTTTTCCCTTACAATTTCTTGCCTCAATAATAACCGACAAATTATAAATTTCCAATGTTTGTAAAGCTGATCTTTGGAATATGCCGTCCTTATTAATCAAATAAAATAGCAATAATGTAAATAATATACTTACAATTTATAAAAAGTACTATATTTATATCAACAACAATACATTTTAAGTTAATATGTTCAGCAATTTTGGAAGAAGAATTGACATATTTACTATTACGATGTCAAAAATACTGCTTATTTGCTGTATTTCCTAGTTTATATATATATATATATATATATATATATATATATATATATATATATATATATATATATATATATATATATATATTATATCAGTTTCTGCAGAGCGAGATATAATTCTTTGTGTCCGGCAGTCACAAATACAACAATGGCTACTATGAAAACGATGATCGCTCTAAAGTATTTTTTTTGTCTTAATCATGAATTTTTTTAACTCTGTCATTCGTTCATGGTTTATTTTAGAGAAAATAGTTCAATTAGTAGTTATCGAAAAATTAATTGTACGCAACTTTTATTTGAAGTATTTTTGCTAAAATAAACCTTAACTGATTTACAGAGTTAAAAAACTGCTAGTCGTATCCTCGCTAGTCATTTCCTATACTTCATTTAACGTAATAAAATAGTGATGGGAAGATAGGTGAAATTTCATCTTGTTGATACTACCCCGATATTATCCATTCAAAGAACATGATCAAATTGCACCTATCTTCCCATCACTATTTTCTTATGTGAAGCGAAGTATAATCACCAGCCATGCTACAACCCATGCCGTTTTTAGAATTATTAATTTAGTGATTAATTTTAATACCTATTTTAAGTTATAATAATACAGTTAATATATTTTTACTGTTTAGACAGTGAAAGTGACATTTTACAGACGTAAGATGTAAAACAGTCACACTTTTAATGTCAATCGGCAAATTTCCTATTTTTGCAAGAACTATTGTCGTATTACTTATATTTGTTCTATGTTAATGTAAAATATTAATGTTATTTGTTAATGATACAATTTAATTTCAAGAATATACTCGTACTGCAAAATATCTATAATACTAAATGATCAGATTCACTCTCTATATATTCTTTAATCAAAAAGCCAATCGCCAAACTTTAGACAAGGCTACAGCTTAAACGGAGCGACCGATTTTCGTAAAATTTGTACCAAGTTGTAGGAAACGATTGGCTTCAGCTCCCTTCTAACGATCAAATTTCTGTAGGATGCATAGTTTTTGTGTAAAACATTATTAAAGATTGAAAATTGGAACAGAAACAATAGGTCACTGTAATGATCACAGTTCTCCGTGAAAATTTTAAGACGAAGAACGCCATGTTTGTCATGTCATTTTGAACATTTAAATGGAAATATTTATGAAATGGAGTCAATTTGAAAGAAGTCATTGTAGCTATGAGAGCACAATTTTTGGTTTATTTCTGAAGCAACAGCTAATTAATATAATAAATGTGATGTCATGTAATACTACATACGAGTAGTTCAGCTAAATTGAAAAATCTAATTCATAATTATAAATTTTGAGAATGGGCAATTATATCCGCACAGGTAAAAAAGGCCAAAAAGATTTTAATTAAAAATTATAAATTTTGACGTTTCATATGTACTTGAACAGTGTTGCCAGATATGTCATAAGTAACTAGGTAAAAAACAAATATTCCTAACTAGACTAATGTGAAGTCCAGTCCGTGTAGACTATTATAAAACACTATCGGCGGAGCCCTAGGCTAAACTCGGCGAAGCCGAGGTTAGGCTAGTCCATAACTAATTCATCACTTTTGTACTTTGTAAGAAAAATGGTTATTATTTACGTACATAAAATACTTTCAGTTTTTTGTGTTATTTATAATACTTAATTACTCTTCATTATTGATTTACTGTATTTTTTAGTAATGTAATGTAAATCACTTTAATAAAATCTAACCACTCATGTAAGATATATGTATATGTTTTTCACAAAATAAATATTTGAGTTGGAATTTGTTATCCAAAATTTCATTGTAGCTATGAGAGCACAATTTTTGGTTTATTTCTGAAGCAACAGCTAATTAATATAATAAATGTGATGTCATGTAATACTACATACGAGTAGTTCAGCTAAATTGAAAAATCTAATTTATAACATCTTGTAGACAATTTTAACCAAAAAGCACAATTATTTGTAAAAATAATTATTAAAATGACGGTAAATTAGATGACTGCAATTTTCTTTAAGCGCCATATTTTGAGGCTTTTATGCGAATTTTGGGTTCTAAACTTCATGGAAATATTATACAACAAAAACACATATTGTTTTAATGTTTATGAATATTTCAATTTATTGATATTAATATACTATTCTGACAACCAAAATTCATGTATCACTATAAATAAAACATCAGTACTTACTCATTCAAGAATGGGTTCCAAACTTCAGTAGCGCCCATGATATATATATATATATATATATATATATATATATATATATATATATATATATATATATATATATATATATATATATATATATATATATAAACACTTCAACAGTGCATTTTAGCTAAAAAATTTAATAAAATCGTAACATCATTTTCCTTTTTACCTTCCGTCACCTTTAGGTAAGGACGGTATTGTCTTTGGTCAAAAAAATTGAGTTGTTTTTAATGAATAAGCACGTTTTAAGGTCGTTAGAATACGATTTTACTATTTTTACGATGATGTCTGTATGTGTGTGTGTGTGTGTGTGTGTGTGTGTGTGTGTGTGTGTGTGTGTGTGTGTGTGTGTGTGTGTGTGTGTGTGTATGTGTGTGTGTAACAAAATTTTCGTCTACGATAACTCTAATACTACAATCCCAAAAATTATAATTTTTTCGTATTCCTTTTCGTTGCATTCATATGAAGAGCTGATTAGATTCTGGTTATAATTCGTCAACCGGGTGTACCCTCATTTGAAGATTTTAACAGTTTTTCTTGAAAAAAACGATGTTAAATATAATTTTTTCACATGTAATGTTATTATAAATACTAAAGAACATTGTATTCTCTATACGATTTTACTGCATTTACTACTTCATATTAAACGGATATAGAGATATAAAATTATAAAGAAATTAAATTTCATAAATTACGTCAGCTATGCTAGAAACAGCTACTATATTAAGAAAATTCTGATTGAAAGATGTCAGTGTCAAGTGCAATTGATATATTCGTAGTATATTTGTGTTATAATTTTTCTCGAAATATTGGATCCTTATGCTCGAAACTTTCTGTATGGATTTTTTATAAAATATATACAACTGTCGAAAGGTAATGTACATACAAAAAATTTAGAATCTTTTGCAAGGAACTTTCTGTATGAATTTTATAGAAAATACATACGCATTTACGAAAATTCTACCGGTAGATACCGCATCTACCGACTGTGGTCGAAAATACGAGTGGTAAAAAGTAACCGTGTTCGAAAATTGTTCAATATCTACCAGATAAAAATGGAAATGTGTTCAAAGCAGGACTCTGCTTAGTTTGTTAATTACGTCAAATTTCTAACCTGTTTTAAATATTCAAATTTTTTCACATGTACTGGATCTACCCTGTTTACCATTTGTGTTCTTAAAATATCAATTCCGGTAGCTATAACCTTAAACCAGGAATAGAGGGGGAGACAAGGCATAGTCACGCGTATATTTCCAAATCATCTGAGCGATTTTGAACCTTATTGAAATGTCAAAATCAGTCGCAAAAGGCTAGTCGGCCAGTTTACGGTAATGTTACAGTTGGCCAAATCTAAATAAATACTTGATTATCCATAACTACAAATTATCTTGATTTTGCCTCCAAGCAAGCCGTAAGGTAACTATTAATCATATGCTTTTAGGTGGCACTGGCCGCATAGCGCACTTCGAGGTTCGCTATACACCTCGCGTGTCGCCAGGCGTATACCGACCGAATGGGTTCAGTTTGATATTTGCCTCTACCCGTGACGTATTAAAACATGGAGGAACAACTGATATCAGCTGTATTTAAACGTAAAGCTATTTGGGATCCCGCAGACGAGTTAAGGAAAAATTCAAAAATATTGAAGACATTGTGGACGGAGGTTGCGAAAGATGTTGGACTTGAGGGTATCAAATATTAAAAACAGAGGTTACATTGTTTTAAAACTTCGTAATGGTTAATTTTATATTATCTAATATTAATAAAACTGCAGTAATATATCTACATGAATTCACTCCTTTTCATCGAAGTTAGTTTACGATTTTTAATTTTGACATATTGATATTTATATCTATGAGATTAAAAACTTCTAGCATGATCTTTAAATTTGTGTATGTACTTGTACAGCAAAAAATATTTGCCTACCATTTCATGAAATCCTAAGGCTCAACGAATTTTCATGAAATTTTATAATGAAGATTTGGACAAATGTATTTGTATAAAAACAATAATGTATGTATACTGGTTATTCAACATTAGTTATTTTATTAAAAATATATTTCAAAATTTTCCTTTATAATTATTTAACATATTACTTCAATATTTTGTTTTCTATTGTGTCGTATATTTATATTTCTTGGAAAAGCATAATCTTCTTGCCATGGGTCGGCACCAATGCTATTGAAGTAGTTTTTGAGTAAATCCCGAGTTCTAAGTGCAGTAGACGAAAAGCGATGATTTATAGGTTCCATGTCCATGTCTTTACCATTTGTTTGATATGTATGATTCTGTACTGGTGTGGGATTTGTCTCAGATCCTTCGTGTTCCAACACGTAGTTGTGTAAAATACAAATACTTTTCAATATAACAACTGCGTTTTCAGCACTTGTCTCTACTGGTTTGTGTAGAAGTCTCCATTTAGCTGCCATTATGCCAAAACAACATTCAATATTGTTTCTAGCACGACTCAGTCGATAGTTAAAATTTTTCTTGCTATCATCCAAATCTTTAGCAGGGTAGGGGCGCATCAAGTATGGTAGTAAAGGGTATCCTTCATCACCCAGTAGTAAAAATGACACTTTAGTATTAGAGTGTGGTAGACATTTGTCATCTGGAATATTTAGTTGCCTATTTTCTTGTAGATGGAAAAGATAAGACGTTCTAAAATTACCACCATCACATTGTCTTCCAGGTGTACCCACGTCAATAGCAATAAGTTTACGGTTAGCATCTACTACTGCTTGAAGTAGGATTGAGAAATATTGCTTGTAATAGAAATACGTCGAGCCACTATGAGAAGGGGCTTTTGTTCTTATATGTTTCCCATCGATACAACCGATACAATTAGGAAAATTCCATTTTTCATAAAACTTTTCAGCAACTGAATACCACATTTCTTTTGTGGGACTTGGCATATATTCCTCTTTTAATTCACTCCACAGTACCATACAAGTATCGAGTATTATTTCTGATATGGTTGTTTTTCTTATTTTAAACCGTCCCGCAAGAGAAGCAAATGAATGTCCCGTGGCCAAAAATCTGAAATATAATATAAAATAAAATATACATATAATGTAAATAAAATAAAAAATATAACAAATTTGTTTTTGGTATATGTAAGTATTTACTTGTTACAGTAAATGCTGCTAAAAGTAAGTGGAAAAATCTGCGAGCTTACTTTTTATCTCAAATGCGTCAATTAGCTAAACCCAAATCAGGAAGTAGTGGAGAAATAAAAAATACCAGTTCTTTGACATTTTAACTACTGTTTCTCAAAGATGCTATTACTCTCAACTGATATAAGGGAGGATAGTTTGTCGACAGAAAAACCATTAAATTTGGACGAATCCCAGATCGATGAAGTATACACTGAGACTGACATTGAAAATACATCAACGCAATTCACCGAATTATATGCTATGTGCGGACAGCAATATCCTGTGCTCTCCTGAAATTGCTGCGACCGCTGGGTGTTCAAAGGAAGAATCATCAAAAACTCAAGAAATAAAAAAAAGATTACCATATTAAGAGATAATTTAAAAAAAAGAAAACTTAGTTCCCAAACTGATTTTCATTTTGGAAAAAAAAGCCGAAATGAAATAATAGATATTGAAAAAAGGAAGGTTGAAATGTTTGAAAAAGAATTGAATGCAGGAGATAACCCAGATTTATTTTGTTTTTAAAGTCTCCTTCCTTATATGCAAGATATTACTTCTTCTTTACAAAAACTTCACATTCGAACAAAAATTCAAAATTTAATTTTAGAAGAATATGAAGCAGCCCAAAAACTTAATACCACGAAAGTTGTGTTACAAATTATGTCACCAGACTTCAATTTATTTATTCACCGGATATATCAGTTGCATCTAATGACACTCCTCAAAATTCATCTCCGGTGCCATAATTAATATTCGTTATATTTGGTTCCCATCAGTCAACGATGTAAAAAAAAATTTCCGCTCCAACAAATTTCAGCCTCTCAGAGGCATTTTTCAAGAGGTACATTTCAGTCTTAATTTTTTTAAACCTCGTCAAGAAGACTCATGAAAGGTTGGAACTAGTTGTAGCGGAAAAAAATTAAAGCATTGACTGATTTTATTTAATTTTTGTAAACGTTATATTATTAGGAAGGTATTTCCATTGTTTTGTGTTTGTAGTTCAGTTTTTTTTATGTGTATTAATACTAATATATAAGAAATTATAATACATGCATATCTAAATTACTTACCTTATTGTGATAACCAAGCGTTGTTCGGCTGATATTGCGTCTCTGAAATTTGTCGATGTTCGCTCCAATTTTTCTTTAATTTTATTCAACAAATAGTCGACCTTGTATAATTGAAAAAAAATTTCAGGGTACTTTCGCATCTTTTTATATACGCGTATAAATTCCCCATCATAATCTCTTTCTAGATTGTACTTATGTACCCAACTGCGTATATTCATCATATTCATCAGGTGATTCATTATTTCGTGAGTATTCACATCATCCTCCCTTAATGGTCGAGTTTTCCCTAAAATCTAAGCCTAAGAAATTTCAATCAATTAACAATTATGGGTTCAGTTTTAATACAGCAAAGTTTCCATCGCTGTATACAGATCTTGCAGATATTAAATGGGATTTTTTAAATAACAAAGGGGATGTAAACTGTTTGATTGCCATGTTTTATTCCGCTATTAATAATGCTCTGCATAAAAATGTACCTTTAAAGCGCAAATGCACTAATTCCTATCCACAATGGTTCACAGGCACCATAATTCATAAAATAAAACTAAAATATAAGGCATGAAAGAAATATAAGCGAACTAACGCATATGAAGATAAACAAGAATTTGTTAAACTAAGAACTGAATTCAAAACTGAAGTGACTAGAGTTTATAAGAACTACTGTAATAAAATTCAAAACGATATAATTGTTGAGCCCAAGAAATTCTGGACATTTGTAAATAACAAACGGAACAGTTCAAACATTCCCCCGATTATGAGTTACAATTCTACACCCGTCGAAAATGCTCAATCAATAGTCGACTGTTTTGCCGATTACTTTTCCAGTTCATTTGATGACGATCCAGATATTAATAACTTTAATATCTATGTCCCTGACAACTTCTGTACTCTCTGTATCAATTCAGTTTCTGAAAATGAAGTTGCGGTAGCCATTAAGAAAATGAAACCCAATATGACATCTGGACCTGATATGATACCTTCATTTATCATAAAAGACTGTTGTTCAGTTTTCGTTGAACCTCTTACTGTAATATTCAACATGATTTTAGAAACCTGTACCTATCCGGAGAAGTGGAAGCTAGCTAGGCTAAAACCTATCTATAAAAAAGGCGACAAGAATGATATCGCCAACTACAGGCCCATTGCCTTATTATGTAACTTTAGCAAAATCTTCGAATCAATTATACACGAAAAAATTTACAATCATGTAAGTGGTCAAATTTCTATCAATCAGCATGGTTTTATGAAGGGCAGGTCAACAGTCACAAATCTCATGTGCAAAACTCAGCTAATATGCGAAGCCTTGGATCAACAGGGGCAGGTGGACGTCGTGTATACGGATTTTTCTAAGGCCTTTGATAGGCTAGACCACACCATTCTTTTGCAAAAACTCAGACTTTGGCTTTTCGAACTCTCTCTTGCAACTATTCACATCATATCTCAAGGATCGGTATCAATTTGTTAATGTACATGGTTTTCAATCGCAGTATTTTATACTAAAATCTGGAGTACCACAGGGGTCGATTCTGGGATCTTTATTGTTTAACATATTCATAAATGACATTACCGCTGACATTGATGTCGAGCACTTACTGTATGCTGACGATTTGAAACTTCTGTGTAACATATCTGCGATCGATGATTGTTTAAAACTTCAAAAAAAATTGGATACTATATCCAATTGGTGCAGGGATAACAAACTGTCTTTAAATGTCAACAAATGCCACTCTATGACCTTCTCCAGAAAACTCAGCCCTATATATTTCGAATATTTAATAAATAACTCTGCTCTAAACAGGCCCGACATTTCACTAGATCTTGGAATCACCTTTGATCCTAAATTAACCTTCACATCTCATGTACAACTCAAAATATCAACTGCATTTAAATGCCTCGGTTTCCTAATTCGTAATACTGATATGTTTGATAGTGCTAAAGCTTTACATATCTTATTCGTGTCCTTAGTCCGTCCCCACCTAGAATATGGTTCCTTAATATGGAAACCACTTTATCGTTATCAGTCCGAATCTTTAGAAGGTATTCAAAGAAAATTTCCAAAATTTGCTGTATATATTTTGAAAGGCTATTATCCTCCTAGAGGAGTATCTCAGGCTGTATTACTAGATGAATTTAATTTAAACTCTCTTGAACAACGGCGTCGTATATCTGCTGTAATTGTTTTACGTAAACTAGTCAATAATACATTTGACTGCACATTTATTATGAATAGAATTTTTTTTCAAGTTCCTAGAATGTCATTCAGACACAAAAATACTTTTTATTTAAAAACTCCAAAATCAAATATGTTAACCAAATCACCTATCCATCAAATAATAAACTCTTTCAATATCATCGAAGGTGAAATTGATATATTTCATAACACCATTAACGAGATTAAGAAATATATGTTATTGTATTGAATACGTTTCATCTCTTACCCTTTAATTGGGCGTTTGCCTGTTGGGTGATTTATTATTATTATTAATAATAATAATAATAATAATAATAATAATAATAGTAATAATAATAATAATAATAATAATATTATTATACCTGAGATAAGGAGTATCAGTCAATAAAAACAATTTTTTTAAATTTAGACATTTTAATCTCTTCGGTGTTTGACAGTTTTCTTCTATACTGGAGCCAAGGTTATTTCATATCGCAATGCAGCCGCGCTATATCCAACCGCTACCCATAAATCTCCAGCCTCTAACCTCCACTCTACTCACTACCCACTTGCTCTGCGTTCACAGCTTTACAGCAAATATCTACAAATTCTGGCAATTTATATGAATTGATACGAGACAACTTCTCGAATTTTATGCAAGAACTTTTTACACAAGAGGAAAAGTTTGCAGATAAACTGCAGACTTCGAGAAGAAATAATGATGCAATAAAAAGTTTTGCATTAACATTGCATTATTAATCACCGGAAGCAAATAAATTCGTGGCAGAACATTTCAGTTTACCATGCACACGTACAATTAGAAGTTGGCTTGGTAGTCATGACTGTAAACCCAGGTTTTTGGTGGAGGTATTTTCATTTTTAAAAAACAAAGTTGTGGAGGATAACATTAAGCATGTAGGTTTAATATTTGACAGCATGCATATTAGGAGCTCTGTTATTTATGGCAAAGCGACAAGCACAATTCGTGGCAATGCGGATTATGGAGGTATTGTGAAAGGAACATCATCAGCTGTTGCTACAGAAGTTCTGGTCTTTATGCAGTGGCGGATTTAGTGGGGGAGGAGGGGGGTCTATACGGGCTGTAGCCCAGGGCGGCATTTTTTAAGGAAAAAGGTATGTTTTAAATTTTTTAAAAATTGTCAAGATTGATCAAAGAGGATGACAAGACCGGTGTGTCGCCTTCTATACAGGACAGTAGAAACTTATTACAGTGTCAAAGTGTCTCTTCCGTTGCTCCACCCACCACCACCTCACGCTGTCTTCTACCAAAAGAGCTACAATTAGACTCGTCTAAATTCACTCAATGCAAAGCTGCAAGAGCGAGCAGCAACTAGCAAGGAAGAAGTCTGTCAGTGTTGCCAGATTGGGGGTTATTATCTCTAAAATAAAGAAATTTTTGTGATGGAGAAAAAGAAGGAAAGAAAAATGTTGGAGAAGAACGTGGAGATTTATAAAACTAGCAAAACTATTTATTTTAAAGAATTATGAAAATAAACGTTCCTCTTTAAATTTGATTAAAAAAACAACATATTTTTAGATTTTCTTTAACAAAATAAAAAAACCTGAGAATTATATACATATTTATTTTTTCAATTGCGGAAATTTTGGTTCATATGAATTTTTGGGGAATTTTAAGAAAGCATTTGGGGAAATAACTAACAAACCGTCTGGCAACACTGCAGTTTGTCAACAATAGTTTTTATGTTGACATTACGCTTACGTCAGTGTTTTGTTAAATATTAGTTTGTAGACGTTCAGTATTTGTTTATTTTATTTTTATTAGTGTTCGTGTTGGTGACTGGTGACAGGTGAGTAAACTAACATTATTTAGGCTCGGGTGCATGTTCAACACCAAACCATTCTTCATCAAAATGCTCAAACTCCGAAACTGGATGCATCAAAATGTTCAACACCAAACCGTGCATTGTCAAAAAACATCATAGCGGCCATGTTTCATATTTCATACAATAGTCACCAGATGGCAGCAGGAGCAGGCAGTAGGGTAGCATCAAAATTTTAGTTATTCTATGTATCAGTAGATAGCTTCGTGGTCATAGACATAGAATGACAACTACTGACGCATAGAATAACTAAAATTTTGCTGCCATCTGGGGACTGTTATATGAAACGTGGCCGCCATAATGTTTTTTGGCAATGTACGGTTTGGTGTTGAACATTTTGATGCATTCTAGTTTCGGTGTTTGAGCATTTTGATGAAGAATGGTTTGGTGTTGAGCGCGTTTCCGCTGAAAACCAAAGTAGTATATAAGTATAATTCCAAAAAAATTCAATGTTAAGTTGTCCCCGTTTTTATTATCTTGAACACTGAAATTATAGCAAGGAAAAAAGCGTGTACAACTCAACAACGACAATTTTTTGGAGTTATACCACTAAGGCTGGCTCTCAGCGGTTCATTTTAGTTAATTTCACCAATCCCAGGTTGCAGATTTTAATTACGATTAAATTCGTGATCTGATTATTTGACATTGCGTGCTTTTACCAACAAATAACAGATAATCATGGTTAAATACGCATTAACTCTGATCAAATTTAAAAGTATAGAAAAAAGAAAACATGAGTGACGGTAGAAGGCGCTTAAGCGGTGCTACTTATAGAAAAGCAGCTTTAGAAAAAGTTGAGAAACAGCAGGAAGTAGTAAAGAGGACGGCAAACATATATAGTTTTTTTCGAAAACCCGAATTTGGAACTGCTACAAATAGCAGCAGCGTGGAAACTCAAAATTCTCAACAAACAACAGAACAAGTGATTAAAAATGGAATAAATCAAGACATTACAAACTTAAATTTTAGTCGTTCAAAAAGATTCAGTGGAGGACAATATTGCTTCCTCACTCAAGCTCTTTTTAAAACCAACTTAATTAATGGGCAGGAAATCAAAAGATCTTACCTAATGTACTCCGAAAGTTCTCGAAAACTTTTTTGTATACCATGCCAACTTTTTAGAGGAATTTCAAAATTAGCAAAAGAAGATGACTGGAAGCATGCGAATGACTACCTAAAAAGTCACGAGAATTCATCAGACCATAAATCGCGTGTCCTAGCAATGAAGAGAAGAATGACAACAGTCGGAAGAATTGATTGACAGCTTTTAACTTAAGTCAAAGATGAAAAAAGTTATTGTTGAAAAGTTTCGAAACGAGTAGTCGCAGTTGTTCGATCCTTAGCTGCTGCTGGTTTACCTTTAAGAGGACATTGTGAGAGATTTGGATCAACCCACAATTGCGGAAACTTTATTATGTGTATAGAATTAATATCCGAGTTTGACCCCTTCCTAGCGGCTCACGTTTCCAAGTATGGCAATCCAGGCCAAAGTCATACTTCGTACTTGTCCTCTACCACATATGAGGAAATCCTCAAATTGATGGGCCAGAAAGTCATGAAAGAAATAATAGTTGAAATAAAAGCAGCTAAGTATTTTTCATTCGTTGTTGACTCTACGCCAGATATTTCCCATATTGACCAATTGGACGTAATAATTCGATATGTTCCCGAAAAGAGAATTCCACCAGAAAGATTTCTCTGCTTTCTACCCAATGTTGGCCATAAATCCGAGGAGCTCTACCGTGATGTTATTGATGTCCTGAAAAAATATGATAGACATACAAAACTGCATAGGACAAGGATACGACAATGCCTCCAATATGTATGGAGCCTATACCGGTCTACAAGCCAGAATTCGAGAAACAATATCGACAGCAATATATTCCCCTTGCAGTGCTCATTCACTGAATCTAGTCGGCGAGCATTCAACTAATAGTTGCAAAGAAAGTCGTGATTTTTTCATGATTCTAAACAATATTTATAACTTTTTCTCATCCTCATCTAAAAGGTGGGAAATACTCACTAGTTGTCTTAACAAGAAAAACAACTTAAAGTTGAAAACTTTATCAAAAACACGTTGGTCAGCGAGAGATGACGTTTGAAAGGCATGAAATGAAGACTGGAATGAAATAATAGAAACACTAACAATTATTTCAAATGAAGAAAGAGAAAAAGCAACCACACGAAGTGAAGCATCTAGCTGCCTCCTCAAGCTTCAAAGACTAGAAACGGCTTTTTTGTCAGTTCTGTGGGGAGATTTACTCTATAGACTTAACATAACGTCTAAAAAACTGCAATCACCTGAAACTCACTTCTCAACAGTAGCACTAGTGTATGGATCGTTATCGGAGTACATACGTAGTATAAGAACAGAGTTTGATCTTTATGAAAATGGAGCTCTGGTAAAGTCGCAAGTCAATATATATGAAGACGAAGCAAAATTAAAGAAGATAAGAGAACTCCAACCTGATGAAACTGGAAAAGGAGAGATAAATTTGATTGGCAGAGAAAATTTCAGAATTACTACTTATTATGTAATACTAGACATATTAATTAACGAAATGGAAAAAAGAAAAGCTGTGTATGATGAGCTTAACTCGATGTTTGGATTTTTGATTATTACTGGAAAAGAAGAACCTGACCTAAAGACACTTAGGGAACACTGCAAAAAATTGTGCACGTTCTTTAACAAAGATCTCCCTTCACCAGAAGATTTTGTTAAAGAATGTTCACATTTTTTTGGTTTCTTAAAAGAATTAAAAGAAAAAGAACGACCAATAAACATTTTTAATCTCTATGAATTATTACATACCAACGAACTTCAAGACATATACCCCTACGTTGACGTAACATTAAAACTTTTCTTGACTATCCCTGTAACGAACTGCTTAGCGGAGTATGAATTCATTCTCAGACTCTAATTAAAAAATAAAATTATTATAATCATCGTACTCTTTTGCTTCTAATTAATTCTGTTCTACTTTTAATAAAAAGCTACCTGCAGATTAAACATGTATATCTCTTTACTTAGTACAACTCAAATATATTACGTTTTTAATTATTTTATAAGAGATTTCTTATTTCTATCTAAGTATATTAGGTTTCGTCAAAATATTACTACAGTACATACAAAACAATAGTAAATCTAAAAATCAATCTGGTTTCAATTATTATTATTCTGTTGTTTATGCCTATCACATTTTTTTTTTCGTTATTAGGCCAGTGTTCGTAGGTTTTTGTAATAGTATATTAATAAATTAAAATGTAAAAGAGAACGGAAATACATAATTAAGTAAGAAATTAGCTAAGAAAGGATAGGGGCTGGTTAAAGGATATTTCTTGGACAAAAGCAAGGTGTGAGTAAACCTGGACAACGATAATGGGACACCGGCAGGGAGCGGCAGATTGCTGCTAGCCCCTAAGCGGCAAAAGTGTAAATCCGCCACTGTCTTCATGATCCATTCGTACAAACATGCCTTTAAATGCCCAAAAGCATATTTTTTTTGTCAACGCATTTCACGCTGACGTTCATACAGAACTATTAAAAACAGCGATTTCAATGTTTCATGACGAAGGAATTGAAGTTATTTCAATAACATGTAACGACGTACCAGTCAATTTAAAATCCATGCAAAACTTGGGGTGTGTTTTGAATTCGAATGACATTATATCGTGGTTTCTCATCCCCAAAAAAACCATATTAATAACTATTTCATCATGGACCCGTGTGAGCTGGCTAGAATTTGTTTGGCAGACAAACATTTGGAAGAAAGGGATAATGTAATTTCGTGGGAATTCATAAAAAGATTATCATTTTAAGAAAATTTATAATTGTCTTTTGCTAATAGTTTAAGCGCAGCACATGTGTATTAAAAAAATTAAATAATGAACGTGAAGCTAGCTGGATAAACATTAATCGCAAGTGTAGTTGACGCCATTAATTTTTTAAACAAAAGTAACAACATTCAATTTTCTGGATCTGAAACCACTACAAAATTTATACGAATAATAGATAGGACATTTGACCAGCTAAATGCTAGAAACATATGTGGCAAAGATCATAAAAGTCCAGTGAAATTGGGAAATGTAGAGGCCATTAAAAAAAACTTTGCGGAAACTGAATGCATTTTTAGAAAATCCTACAATTTATGGTGTTCCCGTTTTAAATCATAAAAACGTTTGTTGTAGGATTTATATCTAGCATGAAAAGTATCATTAAATTAGCTGAATATTTAATACAGACAAAACATGTAAATTATTTCCTTTTGTATAAATGTTCGCATGGCTATTTGGAATTATATTTTTCCGCCATTCGTCAAAGGGGAGGATGGGACAACAACCCTAACACAAAGCAATTTACTTGGGCTCTTCGGCAAATGCTATTTTCTAAAAACATTACTGGTAGTTCGTCAGCAAATGTTGTGAATTAGAATGAACATTGGACCCCAACTATTTTCGAATACAGATCTGCTGAACGACAACTGCAAGACAACGCAGAGGACGAAAATCAAATCGAAGATATAATTTTACCAAACTCCAACTTAGGAGAATATGAAAAAAATATTTTATTTAATATTTCGGGATTTATTGTTTTTAAATCAGTTAAAATATTAACTTGTGAAGAATGTTTTAATTTACTTGTAGACAATTCAGATCACGATTATGTTAATAAAAATTAAGATTTTTTTTAAAAAATTTATAAATAGAAGGGGGTTAATAAAACCAAAAAAAAATGTTTTCAATATAGACAAAAATTCTGAAAAATTGTCCGAATTTTAAAAGGAGACATCCATAAAAAAATATTCAGCAAATAATAATTAGAAATAATGTGTTTCACTTCAGTGATAAATTATATATGTTTACGACAAAACATTCAACAAATAATTATATCAATGAAGACATTCATGATATTCAAATTATTAAAAAAATAAGTAAACTGTACGTCGACTTAAGAGCTACGGCATTATGTAAAAAATTAATATTAATTTACAAAGAAACGGATAATCAATTAGATCCAAATTGACAAACAATACTTTTTTTCAATGTATGTTTTGTAATTTTTATCAATAAATAAATATTTTATATTGTGTGTTCCTTTACTATTTGGTTTAAAATAATATATAAAGCGTAAGAAAACAATTTACTATCTATTATTTTTAATATAATTTCCTATTATTCATATCGTACGCACTGAACTGGATTAAAAAGAGATAGATATACCCACAGCACGCTGGTTGCATAAATATTTTTTGGCGACACATAATCGCCCTTAGTCGCCAGTCCAGTATCGTATTGAGGTCACTGATCCTTAGTTCTCTTTCTGCCCAACCGAAAACAAAACAAATGCTTTGAAGTTATATCTATAGTCCATTTTTTAAAAGAATGCAGTAACTAGAAATCTGATTTACACTATGACAAATGGTCAATCTAGTTACAAAATTTGGCGCTAAATTCAAATATAGTTACCTGAAATATTAACAGTCATGTAATTACATTTAAATATAAAATTGGTAATTTAGTAATGGTAATTTAAAAAAAAATATTACAGTAAAATAAAGAAAAATGTCAAATTTACATTTAAATTAGTAATTTAAATTGATAAGTTGAATAAGTTATATTTATTTAAAAAGCATAATGAACACACATTTAATTTTAAAACATATTTAAATTTATTGCATAAAACTGTATTTGAAAAGTAATAGTTTTACAAAGATGTTAGTAATAATAATAATAATAATAATAATAATAATAATAATAATAATAATAATAATAATAATAATACTAATACTAATACTAATACTAATACTAATACTAATACTAATACTAATACTAATACTAATACTAATACTAATACTAATACTAATACTAATACTAATACTAATACTAATACTAATACTAATACTAATAATAATACTAATACTAATACTAATAATAATAATAATAATAATAAAAGACATCTTAAAAAATAAAAAGGGATTTATTTAAAATTTCAAAAAATTTAAAAAGTTTGTAAATCATTTAATTTAAATAATACACAATTATCATAACAGTAGAAAATGTAAAAAATGAAGCTTAGAACACAGTAAATTGTTTGTCAACAGTTTCTAACAATTTGTTACATGAAAATCATCCTTGTAGCGCAATCTCCATAATAATCTTCCGATAATTTTGAATACAAATCTTCGCGCATTCTTTTCTTCTTTGGTGATGAAACTTGTCCTGTTTTATCCATTTCCGCTACAATTTTGTACATAGATCTTTCAGGGATTCCAACAGCTGTTGCAGTGAGTGCCACAGCTTTAGTTTTTGTTGTACCCTTACTTTTATGGGCCAAATAACTGCTGTGTGCTATTACCTTTTGTCCACTCTTTAAAAGTTTTTCCCTTCGGATTTTTCTGTATACCTTTGCAAGTACTGGGCACCTCGTTATCAGCCATGGTAGTATAAAATTCAAAATTACACGACAGTACATACTTTCTTCAATGAGATAAAACAACGAAACCAGAAAGGACGAATACTATTATTGTGTGTACTGAAAATACAGATTAACCCCTTCAGACTCTGTGTACATTGTCATGTACATAACATTTATCATGCTGTATTTTATTAGGTATAGGTTTAAACTTAGTTGCGGGACCTAATGTACATACCAATGGTCAATTAGTATCAAAAAATAACGTCTATATTGCCATCTGTCTTTTCTGTTTTGAACTACTATGATTCTCTTGTGAGCAGTTTGACGTTTGCGGAACCATGAAATCGGTAAGTCGGATTTATTATAGTTTTTTGAATGTATATCTTCAAGTTAGTTTGAAAACATGTATAAATCACTAAAGGATGTATCTATCTAAGTAGTAATGAAGTTTTATAAACAAATTTTACATTTGGTTTTGTATTATAACCTCTATATGAAGTATGTACATCATAATGTGCATTCGGTCGCAGACGGTAGAAAGAAATGTACCAAGATTTGCTTTGAATTCTCTGTAGTAGGTTGACAATAATTATTTATGGACATATTTGTCATAGAATATTTTTATCCTTTACGATGGATAATAAAAAAGACACATTTAATTTGGATTATGAAAAAGATGTAGACAAATTATTACAAATGTTGGAAAATGGGGAATTATCGGATCTTGATGACATAGAAGGAAGTGAAGATGAAGTGGAAGAAGTTGAAAGACTAAGAAAAGAACGAGAAGGTGAGGACACGGTAGACAGAAGAGAAAGTGAAACTTTTGAGAAGAAAATGATAATATAAATGCGAATATAAGCGCACTAGATACAAAACCCACTAAAGGAGAATTTCAAAATAAGAGAATTGTACGATGGAATAAACAAACAACTAATCCACCAAATTTGGATAGAGAATGACAAGAACGGCGATTCAGTAGTACTAAATCCTATAGAATAATTTTTCTATTTTATAGTGTAATATATGTGTAATGTGCAAATAATTAATACAGATAATTCATGAAAAGTATAACTTTTACTCATCTAGTGAAATGTGTACGGTTTTTACATACTTAGTTTTAATAGATTATGTAATTTTAGAATGGGGTCTTCCACAATAGTAGAAAATTGAGTAGTTATACTTAGTATATCGAAAGTAGATAAGAAAAAAATCATGATAGAGACGAAAAAGATTTTAAAAAATTGTTAGTTTTTGAAATATTTGAGATTTTAAGCATCCTACATCTACGTCACAACTATTGCTATCTTTCTCGTGCAGCCTACTACGGAAACTGGTGCGAGAAAGATAGCTATAGGTATCTTTAAAAATCAAATGAAGAGTACAGGGGAAAAACGAGGAATGTCACATTTTATACAAATTGAGATAAACAGGATTTAAAGTTTAACTTGTTCATTGTGTAAGAACTACTTGGTAGTTTTGTTTCAATTTGTGAATAATGTTGCTCTGAAATGTTGTTAACAGTGTCGCATGAAGAATTTTTAGACAAAATGAACAATTACCTAGATTTTGGTATCTATATCAACCGAGGTAAAGAAAAAAAGGTCAAAAACGGGGAATGTCATTTATTATCATATATTTTTTTTTTGTACATTTATTCATATGGCAGGTTATTAAAATATTTTCGTCCCTCTGGACCACTGTTAGCATGCTTCATAGCAGAGAGTGATAACAAACCTAAAAAAAAAAAAAATAGAATGTTAAACGAAAATAGAAAGAAAATACCCTTTGTAAGTTTGCTGTGGATAATGAAATTCGTTATCCTTGAGCTTTGGTTCATTGCCTGTTGCTCTCCTTGTTATCACACTAGATTTTTTTTCATCATGATATCTCCCATTTCATGGGACTGCAATTTAAGTTTCTTGCGTACGGATGTCATTCTTCTCATATCTGGCTTCCGTTTCTAGGGTGTTTGAGACATATTGTCCCTTTCATTGTTAGACTGTATCAGAGAAAAACAATATCACCAGTATAAAAAATTAGAACTTTAAAATACAATACAACTTACCATTTCGAATGTTTATTATTATTATTACACCATTTAACAACCAACTACCTCTCAAACGCAAGCAAGAACAAAAACTAAGAACAAAATATCTATTATGATTCAGTACAGAGAGTAGAGCTAGACTCTACACTTGTGACAGTGTTGACATTCCCAGTTTTTGCCCGGTAGCGCGCTGACATTTCTTGTTATTTTCCTGTATCCATATACTTAAAATATTTATTATACATTGACGTTCCGTTTTATTTCCCTGAACAGAACAACAGTCAATAGTCCTCAGTTCATGCTACCAGATAACGCTATAAGTCAGATTGCGTATAAAACTGACATTCCTTGTTTTTCCCTTGTACTCTTCAAATGCAGTTCAACTAAAAACAATTATGACTTTTTAATACTACGAAATGCTTCAGAATTAAACGCACTTTCATTTAAAATAATAAAAAAAATAGAGTGGAAGACCCCATTATATTAAAAAGTAAACTGTGGAAAACGAATATGACTATGAGGTTAATAACATCCCACGTACTTTTAAAATAATTTACTAAAATTGGCTAGTCTCAAATATCTTCGAATTGAGCGTACAGTATTTTTATTTAATAAAAATTTATGAATAAATAATTCCTACATAAAGTTTATCTTTTATTTAGGTTTGGTTTAACAATGGGTGGACCAAGAAACCCTGTTTTTGATTATTTTGAATACGACGCGGCAACAAACAGACTATGTACCCAACAGATGACAAGAAAACACGCAGCGAATTTGGAAAGACACATTGCTCGCAATCATACCAAAGAAGCGGAAGAACTTTCAAAGAAGAAATTTTCACGAAAACGAGTACATTCTGAAGAAGCATCTTGTTCTAAAATTCAAAGTACTTTAGATAATTTCACAGATTCTTGGCAGATTAAAGTTAGGGTAACTGAAAAAAAAAATTTGTTCAGGCATGTTTAGATCTAGTGACGGTAAATGGCCGACCGTTTTCATTATTAAAGGATTCGGGATTCAGAAGCATTGTAGATCCAATTATTTCTGGATTACAAACCAATTTTACAATTAACAGCGAAAATATTAAGAAAGAAATTCACAAACGCGCAAATGAAATCACACAAAAAATATCTGAGGAAATTAAAAAATCTGTTTTAATATCATTGAAAATTGATGCTGCAACAAGATGTGATCGTTCTTTTTTGGGAATTAATGTCCAGTTTATTCAGGATGGAAAAATAGTAATTAGAACACTAGCAGTAAAAGAATTAACGGAACCACACACTGCTGGGTACATAAAAAATGTAATCATGCAAATTTTAGCCAAGTACGACATAAATATTAATCAAATATATAGTATTACGACCGATAATGGTCGTAACATGATAAAAGCTGTTGAGTTGTTAAGTGAAGAAACTGAAATTTGTGAAGAAGAAATTAGAGAAATAGAAAAAGAAACGGAGGGAGAAGAAGAAGAAATGGAGGGAGAAGAAGAAGACCTTGAGACTGATTCAGAAATAATTGCTGTAGAAAATGATATAAAATATTTAGGTGTAGAAGGTGTACGTTGTGCAGCCCACACATTACAATTAGCTGTTACTGATGCTATGAAAGATATTTCATTTTCTCATATTATTACCAGAGCACGACAAGTAGTAAAAAAATTACGATCACCCACGCTGGCAAATATATTAAAAAAATTTAACTTAAACAAACCTATAATAGCTGTGCCTACGAGGTGGAATTCCACATACTATCTACTACAGAGTTTATATAAATTAAAAAATTTCTGCATAGATATGGCTCCTGGAAATAAAGAGTTACATTTAGCAGACAGTACGTGGGACAAAATACTGGAAATAAAAACTACGTTAGAGCCATTAGCTGTAGCAACGAAAATATTACACAAAGAGCAGTTAACATTCGGTGATCTGTTTGCAATATGGCTAAAATGTCAACTAGAATTAAGTAAATTAAAAACTTCATTTGCCAACATGTTAATAAACAAAATGAAATCTAGAGAAAATCAACTACTTGAAAATCCTATATTTCTTGCAGCGGTATATTTAGATTTAAGATATAACGTGATGTTGAAAGTTAATCAAATTACAATAGCTAAACAAACTTTATTGAATTTGCATATGAAATTAAATAAGATTGAAGAAGAAAGTTCCAATAGTAGCGACAAAGAATCTTCATCTTCAGGAGAGATGGATGATTTAGATTTAATTTTAAAGGAAAAGGCTGTTACACACATGTCCAGTTCGACTAATCGTAATAATTTGGAAGAAATTACTTCATCTCTAAATACCCTTATAAATGAACTCAGACTTAAAAAAAGTGAGGATATATTAGAATATTGGAACAGCAACAAAAATCATCCGTTGTACAGATTATCGCTAATTGCACTAGCAGTACCTGCGACACAAGTGAGCGTAGAACGCTTATTTTCTAATTTAAAATTTATTCTTTCGAATTTACGTACAAACATGAAGTCAGATATAATTGACGAAATTATATTAATTCGTTGTTTTGAACATTCAAAATGAACACATAATAGGAAATGTTGTAAAAGATTTTTTTTTGTTCTATTTTATAAACTTTATATCATGTAATATAATGTGTCGTTAGCCAAAAGTTCCAATTTGAAAATTAGTATTATAAAGTATTGTAAAATACGAATTTCACACTTTCTTTCAGTTAAAAATTTGAAAATATGTCTAAAATTTGAAAAAGATATCTCTATTTAACATACAAGTCAGATTTTAAGTTCTTATTATACGTAACTCGAAAATGAATAATTTGAAAAAAGGACGTTTTGGCTTACGATAACAGTGAACAAGTTTACATGTGTCATATCTATGAGAAACACTTTAAGTTTTGTTATATAATTAAGCAATTATTTGACGGTATGTATGATTTTTGTTAAATATATATTTTATATTACATTATTTGTGATATGTATGCATTTCCACAATTTAAATATAAAAATATAATTAATAATTAATTTAATTGAACCCAAACTAAACCGGTTCGCGAACCGGATTAAATGATATATATATATATATATATATATATATATATATATATATATATATATATATATATATATATATAGAACCGGAACAGAAAATCGAACCAAAATTATTATGTAACCGCGAACCGAAACCGAACCATTATTTTCTACGGTTCAAGACCCTGATTTTGACAATTATTTTAATTCATATGCTCTTCTTTTGCGATTACTAGAAGTGAAAATGTATGCTGCTGGTACAGTTCGTATGAATAGGTTTTATAAACCACCATTTATGTCTGATAAAGATTTCAAAAAAGAAGAAAAGGGGCTATTCCGAAGACCTAGTTAGTCAGGATGGCGTTATAATGGTAAAATGGCTAGACAATAAACCAGTCCATATGGCTTCTAACTTTCTTGGCACTGGAAGAACAGATAAATAAGCTAAACGGTGGGACAAGCAACAATCAGCCTATATTGAAATTAGACCTAATGTGATCAGGGAATATAACATAAGCATGGGAGGAGTTGATTTGCTCGATATGTGTATTAGTTTATATCGCATATATATATATATATATATATATATATATATATATATATATATATATATATATATATATATTAGATCACGAAAATGGACGCTCAGAGTAATTATGCATTTTGTAGATTTTGCTCTATCTCATAGTTGTGTAGAATACAAACAAGATTGCATCAAAGCCAAAATTCCTAATAAAGATATTATGGATTTATTGGAATTTCGCATGCATGTTGCCAAAAGCCTAATTTCTATGAACAAACCCGTAAATATAAAAATCGTGGTCGTCCTTCGCAAAATGGTAGAGAAAATACACATATTGTGATAAATGTCATGTACACTTGTGTTTAGTGAAAGAGAGAAATTGTTTTCAAAGACTTCACAGAAAATAATAATTATTATACATACAGCTACCTCTTCGAAGCCAAATATTTATAATATAATAGAATATTTTTTATTTTTTACTACTATTTCGTAGGATCTTATGAAATTTGCAAACTTTAATTTAGGACCAGATGTCCATTAAAATGTACATTTAAAAAGTATAAATAAATGTGTAAATATTTTTATAAAAAGTATACTGTTGTATTCTTTTACAGGATTTAAGTTAATTTTAATATGAAAATAATTTTTTTAAACGAAAAAAAATTCCGATCTGAAGGGGTTAAATACACCAAATGGCAACAATAGAAATAAAATGCAAACACATAAATAGAGTAAAACGCAAAAAAAATCAAAATGATACAAGCAGATTAATTGACAATTCGGGGGCTTCGGGTCACACAAACGTAACTACATTTTTTTTTATTTTTGGTATTTTTGTGTACAGGCGTAGCAAACGTCAACCTATTTAAGAGTCACAAGAACGTATGTCCACCTAGCTTTAGTTCTGATCTGTGCATACGTATTTACGTATAAGGTTTACGTTGTTTAGAGAAACATAGCCGTAATGGGTGATACGACTGTGACATCAACAAACTGTGGAAAACAGTTTGGGTCACAGAAACGTAACTGCTGTTAAAGTATTTTGTGTTGAAAAGTTGTTAGCCCTGATTCACTCTTACGTCAATGTAAAGGTTATGTTAGTCTGTTTGAACAGGTAATATTGTTGTTTTTGGGGTTTGTTGTGTTTTGAAGCTAGATATTATTAGTTCTGAAGAAAACATAACTTTATTTTTCAAAAATATGTGTTCTTTAAGAACAAAAAAATACTAGATTTATCTTTAAAAAATCATATCGTGGTCAATGTAAATCTTGTTCAAAACGACAGTGAATTGGAGAAGTACAGCAATGAAGAAGATGGTTCTAAAGAGATTGACGTGGGCAATGTAATTATAATTCAAAATGATAGTGAATTGGAGAAGTGCAGTTATGACAAAGATAGTTCAAAAGCGATTGACGTGGGCAATATAATTATTATTCAAAACGATAGTGAACTGGAAAAGTGCAATAATGACAAAGATGGTTCTAAGCAGATTGTGCTTGATCAGAGGTTTTGTGGAAAAGTTGAAGACACAGTGATTCATCAGCCGGATAAAGAGAATACCACAATTAATCAAAAGACTGATTTAGGTAAGCTGAGCTCTAATTAAAAACAAACTGGTTTTTATGCATGGATTTCCAACACCATATTTTAGGTATAAAAATTACAAATCTCTATCTTTTTTTCTTTAGATTTTGGCTTACCCTTAATGGACTTAAAAACGGTTATAGTTGGGTTAGATTCAATCAATTCAACAAGTGTATTAAATAATATCCAAGCTGATGTTGAGTTAGATCAGGCGTGTGATGTCTTGGATACAGCAGTAATGAACATAATATTAACTAATAATGATGAGATCACTTATGAAGTATCTCTGGAAGATTGCCACCAGCACCTCATAAGCCCGGAGACGACGAAGTAATTAGCTGACGAGTCAAAAAATGATTTTGAGTACGATGGGAGCGATGAATTATACGAGCCTCCAAGTTCTAGTTCGAGCGAGTTAGAAGAAGTAATAAATGACGAATCGGCTATAAAAGACGTAATAAATGATGAAACGGCTGGTCCCTCAAATATAACACATAGAATAAAAAGAAAGAAGGGTGCTCCGGCAGAATGGAAAAAAAATATCAGAAAACGTCTGAAGCAGGGGGGGGGGGGAGGAAGCTTATACATCCATGCGGGGTAACGATGTCGCGGCCCGTTCGGTAAAAACAAAAGATTGTACAAAATGTCCAAAAAAGTGCAATGCTAGTTTCACTGGGGAAGAGAGACAATTGTTACACAACTCGTTTTATGAACTGGGCGATACCGAAAAGCAAAGACAATATATTTGTAACTTGGTAGAAGAAAAACCAAAGCTTTCGACGAGGACACAGGCTGAGACATCCCGGAGATCTAAGACGAGGTATTTCTATTTTTATTCAAATATCGAAAAAATTCCGGTATGTCAAGAATTTTTTTTAAAGACTGAATATTTCCGAAACTTTTATACGGAACATTTTAAAAACTAAATCAGACCATAACATTGTTCCCAAAGGTCTCAGAGGAAAGAATAGTCCTGGATTAAAGCGCCTAGAAAATAATAAAGAAATCATAAGAGATCATATAAAGTCATTTCCTAAAGTGCACTCACACTACTGCCGGAAAGACAGCAGCTATGAGTATTTAGCTCCTGAGCTAAATATTTTAAAAATGTAGGACTTGTACACAAATTACTGCCTCGAAATTGGTATAGAGCCTGAAAAAGATTGGCTGTATAGGCAAATATTTCGAGATGAATTTCATTTAAAATTTCATACACCTCGCAAAGATATGTGTGACACTTGCTTTAAGTACAAGTCTGCATCATCTACGGAAAAGCTCGAAATGCAGGAGAGCTATGAAAAACACATTGAAAGAAAGAAGGAAGCTAACAAATTTCATGATGATGCAAAGACAGATAAGAGTATTAATTTTATAGCATTCGATTTAGAGGCAGTAAGGTATTGCCCAAATGTAAACGCAAAAGCGTTGTTTTATAAAAGAAGGTTAGCTGTTTATAATCTCACAGTGTATAATGTTAAAAATAATAACGCTGTGTGTTACATGTGGCATGAAGGAGTGGCAGGTCGAGGCTCAAATGAGGTGCCTTCATGTATCTTTGATTATCTCAAAGTAAATGCGAACGGCAAACCATTTGTCTTAATGAGTGACACTTGCGGTGGACAAAATAGAAATGTTAATGTTGCCGCTGTTTTGCTATATGCGGTCCAAACGCTGGATATCCCCATCATTGATCAATGCTTTTTTGAGCCTGGCCACTCTATGATGAAATGCGACACTGTACATGCACAAATAGAGAAAATGAGTAGAAATATTGAAATTTTTGATCCAGCTGGATGGTATAGAGTGGTAAGAATGTTATCAAAAAAACAAAAATATTTAGTTAAGGAGATGGATCAGGAAAACATATTTGACGCAAAAAAACTCAAAACTAAATTAATAAAAAACAAATAAGTAGACACAGAAGGTAATGACATCAATTGGCTAAAAATTACTTGGATTCAGTATAGAAAAGATGATCCAAATCACATTTATTATAAATATAATAAAAGTGAAAACGAGTTTCGAATATTTCAAACCATAAGGAGGGGGACAAGACCAAGTACTCAAAAAATGTTGCTTGAACCGGCTTATCAGCATACAGGAGGCATGTTGCCTATAGCAAGAGAAAAATTTAATGACCTACTCGACTTATGTAACAGTAGAATAATACCCACACAGTACCATAAATTTTACCGGTCATTGAAATCCTGTGAAATACCACACAACGAGAGTGAGATTGATGAGGAAGATTAAAATATTAAATTAATAATTTGCTAGTATTATAACTTTAATTATATTATTATACTTTATAATATTTTTTAATTTTTGTTTTGCAAAATAAACGTCATTTTGAAAAATAATATATTTTTTATCCCTATATCTATACGGAGTCCTAAACGCATGTAAAATAAAATAATAAATTTTTAGGAACACAGAAACGTAAGAGCATTTCAATTAATTAAATTAATTATTTCTTTAATTCAAACATTCATAAATGATATGTAGCTACGAAAATTAAAAGACTATTGTACATGAAATAAAAATCATCAATAAATTTGCATATATACAATTTGCATAAAAGAAAATATAGCGAATTAAAGTTTCAAAGACTTCAAACAAAATTTACTCGTTTTTTTGAAAGTTTGTAGTGGGTGTAGTTACGTTATCTCTGTTGTTGATGTTGTTGTATTCAAGCTCACAGCAGCTAAGACATCAATTTCATGTTCTTCGTTATTAACAACTCTGGCCCTTGTATTATTCTTTTTACAGAAAGAACCACAATTTTTTAATGACAATGCTAATCGCTTGAACATTGATCTATGTGGGTGATTCCGCTCTGGAAACTTTCTTTCATATTTAACATAAGTTTGCACAGAATTCATATTACACTTTCCATATAGTAAGATCATATCTAACTTTTCTTCATTTGTGAAGTTATTAAACATTTTTAAACAGAGAACTTTACAGGAGGAACTATTAAACGTCAAACAAACAAACAAAGAATTATTTTTTTCCATGGCTTACTTAACTAAATAAACTAATAACACACTTTACAAAAAAATATTTTTAAACGTAAATAACTCGATTATTTGAAAAAAATGTACATAAACAACATTACCTTATTGAAAAGAGAAAAAAATACTCTTTCCAATAAAAGAATAAAAAATATATGGTTCCGTTTAAAAAAATATATTTTGTCCTAAATTTTGGGAACCGCAGATACAATTTTTTTTTGTCGACATGATTAATTTTCTAATATAAAATGGCACAATTTTGCTCATTTAACCAACCTCGTATCTCTTCAAATAAAGAAGTTACCAATAGCGAGCAAGCTTATAGAGACACCCTGTATATATAAATATATATATATATATATATATATATATATATATATATATATATATTTAGAAATTATTCGTAGTATTATATTCATTAAATTACATATCAACAAATTCTATGCTAATGACTACAAATGTATGTGAAAAGAGAGAGATGAGTAGAGAAAAGGTTGAGACGGAGAAATAAATATCGTGTAAACTTCTCCTCGATTTAAGCCAATCAGAGAACAAGGTCAAATAAGCCCTATCTTCCTTGTATTGCATTCTTAAAAAAATGTATAGTGTATTTGTGATTGTTTAACTACCCAGTTTTGGGTGGTGAATATCTACCCATGTAAGGGTTGACTACACAGCTTTAATTTTACCAAAAATGGATTCCATTAGTAAAATTACGTGTGCAAATTGTTGTTAATATATATATATATATATATATATATATATATATATATATATATATATATATATATATATATATATATATACCGTGTGTCTGAAAGGTGTACATAGGAGATTAACATGGGAAATCAGTTTTTTGGAGTTTCCTGCTCGCCTAATTATTTTAAGCCAAAACGCTTCAAATACAAGTTTTAGGGCATAAAATTCTGCATCGAAATCAATAAACAGAATTACCTTTAGAAGCTTTCTAACGACAGAAATTAAATATGAAAATGTCGAAAATTACGTTGAAAATATCGACAGCCATGGATTGTTCAAAAAATAAATAAATGCTAAACGTTTTATCTGTCAAAACTTGGTCACAACGTAAGTCAACTTATTTGACATTTCTGTTAATTTGATTTGAACAAATATCGTTAATTATGAGAATAATAGAAATATTATACTGGATTAATAAATAAAGTTAAAAAATACAATTTTGTTTAAACAATACGAATTTATTAAAAATTCTATATTGCGTAACAAAATTATGATGCTGTGATGTATTCCCAACTCATTTCCAATAAATCTAGAACTAAAGAAGGGGTCTACACTTATTCCTAACACTCTTTCTTCCAGTAACGCACGTTTTCCTGCTCGTCCTATATTCTGATTACGTGGCTAACGTGTATTTTTTGAAGACACATTAGCAGTCTTTCCAAATTTTGTCACGAATTTAGCAATTTTGAAAAAACGGTCTTGATTATATAAATATTCATTTTTTAATAATTTCAGACAATAAAACTAGAGACATCAAATTGTCAGAAACGTCAAAAAGTTACCTAACGTTGTGACGGTTGTGACAGATCAAAAGTTACACATTTATTTATTTTTTTCTAATTCCATGGCTGTCGATATTTTCATCGTAATTGTCGACATTTTCATATTTAATTTCTGTCGTTACAAAGCAGGTAAAGGTAATTCCGTTTATTGATATATATGCAGAATTTTGTGCCCCAAAACTTTTATTTGACGCGTTTTTGCTTAAAATAATTAGGCGAGCAGAAAATTCCAAAAAACTTATATTCCATGTTAATCTCCTATGTACACCTTTAAGATAGACACACGGTATATATATATATATATATATATATATATATATATATATATATATATATATATATATATATATATATAAATTACTGTGCATGCATAATATTTTGTAAATAATTATTTTTGAAAATGTATAGTTGTTGTGTGAATAGTGCTGATATTTATTGTCAGTTGTTATAAGTTCGTGCTATTTATTTTATAAGTAATAAAATAGTATTTTTTATAAATGAAAATAATAAATTTTCACTTGATATTACATATCAAAATCCACGAGTAAATGGATTAGTGGATCTATGGATCGAAGTATAAGAATTAGGAATTAATCCATTACTTAAATTTAGTATTGAGCTGCATAAAGGTCAAGTATATTCTTTTAAACTTGACTATATAAAAATTAAAAATGAATTTAACATACAAGCAGCTATAAAATATTATAATTTAAATGATAATATATTAAAAATTTACAACGGTTTACCTGAAAGAACGGAAAATGTAAATTTACACAATATATGGATTTTAAATCCATATAGATATATTAATTATGAAAAAGAAGAAGACGGAGGAAATTTTGATTTTTATACTAGTCAATTTCTATTATGCCGTTTAACCGGTCACGAAGACTGTGTCAATTGCGACCATGTAATGCGATGGAGTATGGATGAAGAAAGAAATTACTCTGCAATACTTACACCTCTAAACAGTAGTGCTGGCGAAGTCGAAGAAAATTAATATATGTAACTAAACTATGTATATGTTATATATAAAATTAAATATATATATATATATATATATATATATATATATATATATATATATATATATATATATATATATATAAATTTACAAATTTATAAAACTTACAATTTTGTTCAAAATAAAACCCTTATAAATAATAACATTTTTTTGTAATTATTTTATAAATAAAAACGTTTTATATTATTTATATGCACGTGTTTTATTTATATGTATATGTATATATTTAATATTAACAATTTTCATTACATATTTTTATTAAAACATGGTAATGTGTCCAACATTTTTGATATGTTTTAAATATTTTATTATTTTTCCATTCTTCAGGTAATTTGCTCCATATATAGTCAATTTCATTTTCTGCAAAAATCATTACAAATTCCGTTAGTAAATGCATAATATCTTCTTCGAACATATTAGTAAGAGATTGCATATTATTAGTAAATAATTGAAGTGAATTAAATGTATTAAATCTTGATTGGTATAATCTTCTTATATCTTTCACATTTTTAGCAGCACAGTTTAAAATGTGAAGATAACAACAATCAATTTCAACTGATGTACGTAATAGCGATAAGTCTGGACATTCAAGTTGTTCTAAATTTATTATTTTTTTATGAATAAATGTTTCTAGCCATTGTTTTCTATCTTCGCACAAAACGTAAATTATATTAACTTCAGGTTGTTCAAGTATTTTTTTTAAAGTTGATTGATGTTTATTATATTGAATGTTTCCTACACTCCATTCTAAATTATATGCATATTTAACAGATAATTGTACACTTTTTTGACTGTCTTTTGATAAAAATGCGAAAGGGTATGGCTGCTTAAATATTCCTGTTTTACAGTCGCCATTCGTAATGTTAATAACTGAAAATTCTTTGCAAATAAACTTATTTGTTTCTGTAGTCAAAAAACCTTGAACATCTACAATAACACTGTAACATGGTGAATTCATATTAATGTTTTCTATTGAACGCAAGTATAAAACTAAAATTTAATTAATTAATATATTTATTTTATACGTAATTATTTTTATCAATCCAACTGTTATGTGTATTATCGAAACCAATCCATTTAACGTATAACTTATTTTTGTCCTTTCTTAAATTTTTTTCTAGTAAATAAATATCGGAATATTTTACTTTTTGTAACTCGTATTTATAAAATCCTCCTTTAATAGGCTGTCCAAATTTATCGCTAAGTAAATATGTAATTGGATTAGTTAATTTAGTATTTTTAATTATGAATATTTCATTAGACCAATTTGTTTTATAACCTTTTGCAAACACTCCCTTTTCCTTGCTAATTCTAACATTATCACCTATTTTAAATTTAGATTTGATATTAACAATTTTAATTTGATTATATACAGTTTTCAATAAGTGATTTTCTTTGCTTTTAGTAACATCAATCGGTTTCATGCGGATTGTACTACGTTTTTTATTATTATATATTTCAGTAATTTTTGGTAATAAAGTTAACCATTTATATGAACCCTGATAGCTAAATTCCCTCCACATTAAAGACTTTAATGTTCTATTAACACGTTTAAAAATAGCTGCTTTTTTAGAGCTGTATGTTGAATAATGATTTATTTTATATTTGTTTATTAAATTAATAAATTTTTTATTATAAAATTATTTTCCCAAATCTGTATGCAAATTTTTTGGTATACGATTGTATGTATCATAACTATTTTTTAAAGCATTTGTTACATCAACCGCGCTTTTTGTTTTAATAGGTCTTGTCCATACATATTTAGACAAAATATCAATTACAACAAGAATATATTTATAATTTTTATTTATTTTTGCAAATGGAATCATTTCAACTAGATCTGCTTGATGCGTTTCATCCAATTGTTTTATAATTGTACGCCTTCGCAGAAAATTTCGTCTTACGGGTTTATGTAACTCTTCTATAACTTGTCGCTTTATATTAGTATTAGACATAATAATTTTTTATTTTAATTTTGATTCAGATAAATCATGAATTTTTAATTCTTTAAAAATAACGCTTATATTTTGTTGAATATTTTTTATAGTATTATTAGTTTCTTTTATGTATTTATTAAATTGAGTAATGATTGTTTGCAGTTTTTTTTCTATATTTTCTATTGATATCTTTAATTGTGTTTTAAAATATTTATTACTAATTGCATGAGAATCTAATATAGGTGATGCAACATTAACAAGTTTTTCACTATTATTGTTATAACTATCACTATCATAATCACTGTTTAGTAAACTTGTGTAAAATAATGTCATGTGCCTTCCACCTTTAGAGGATTCGCACGCCACTGCATTTGTGACTTGCGCTCTTGCACATATTGTGAATGAGGAAATAAGTCTGCAGCAGTATTATTAGTTTCTTTTATGTATTTATTAAATTGAGTAATGATTGTTTGCAGTTTTTTTTCTATATTTTCTATTGATATCTTTAATTGTGTTTTAAAATATTTATTACTAATTGCATGAGAATCTAATATAGGTGATGCAACATTAACAAGTTTTTCACTATTATTGTTATAACTATCACTATCATAATCACTGTTTAGTAAACTTGTGTAAAATAATGTCATGTGCCTTCCACCTTTAGAGGATTCGCACGCCACTGCATTTGTGACTTGCGCTCTTGCACATATTGTGAATGAGGAAATAAGTCTGCAGCAGTTGGTATCAAGAAGAGTTGTGTTTTAGACGTTGGAGAGTGTAGACATTGACGAGAAGAGAGTTGTGTGAATTCTTGTATACATTGTTATACCTTGAAAATAAACTGTTTTATGAAGTTGAAAATAAATACAGTCAATCAATATAAACATTTAGTGGTCCTTCGTACCGGATTACCGGATTGTGCTACGTATTTTAGACGTGTTTTGTTAGTTGTATTGTGTAAACACGTGTTGCAACGAGACGCGGAGATCTTCGCTCGTCAAACTTCGAAGGTGTTCGGCCGCAATCGTGTGGCACACCCGAGATACGTCAGAATATTTTGATTAGGCTACCAGTACAGCGTAGCAGAGTAGCGGTATACCACAGCAAGGCGTCATTCAACTACAATTTGAAGCAGAACAAACAGGCTACCCAGTGCAGCGTAGCAGTGTAGCGGTACATCACAGCAAGGCGTCATTCAACTACAAGTTGAGGCAGATCACCGCAGAAGCAACAAGGTAGGTGTAAGAGCCAATTTCTCCTTATTAAATTATCCTGTTTCTTAATTAAACTCCTAAATACCAATTATGGCAAATAATCAACAACTACAAACTTTAATTAGAAAAAGGGGAGCATTAAAAGCGAAATTAACCACATTGTCTCAATTTATCGAAGAAATTGAGAAGGTCATTAATAGTAGTGATCATTCGAAACTCCCATCACTTTATTCGGAATTACGAGTAAGAGTAGTGAAGTTTGAAAATGTATGGCCAAATTTCAATGAGCATCAAGATAGTATTGAAGAATTGTCTGAGAACTTTGATGAGCAATTGGAAGAAAGAAGGATATTTGAAAATCAATATTTCAAAGTAGTTGCAAAAGCTAATCATTTACTTAAAGAGAAAGAAGAAGGGTCTGAGACGGGTGATGATAATATATCAGTTGGATCAAGAACTTCAGCTTCAAATCTAGAGACAAGAGCGGTTAAGTGTAACATCAAATTGCCCCAAATAAAATTGCCTGAGTTTAATGGAACTTACGAAAAATGGCTAGAATTTAAGGATACATTTCAGTCACTCGTACATGAAAATGAAAACATAAGTGAAATTGAAAAGTTTCATTATTTGAGGTCATCGTTACATAGCACGGCAGCTCAAGTCATACGTTCAGTCGAATTTTCTGCAGCTAATTATAGTTTAGCTTGGGACCTACTGTGCGATAGGTACAATAACAAATCTGTTCTCATTAGCACACATATAAACGCGCTATTCAATTTGCCACCAGTTTCAAAGGAAATTGCAAATGAATATCGAACAATGGTAGATCAAGTTACCAAAAACGTAAAATCATTGAATATCTTAGGATTGCCTACCGAGTCATGGGACACATTGGTCAATCACTTAATTACAATGAAGTTAGACAAACCCACAACAAAGGAATGGGAACAGAAAAGGAAAACAGACGATTTACCTACACTAGATGATATGAAAGAATTCCTAAGAAAGAAAGCGGATCTCTTAGAAAACTTACAAATAACAAAGGGTCAAAGGGTAAAACCGGAAGTCAAACCATATAATCCGAAATTGAAATCATATGTAACATCAGAATTTAAATGTCCTCTTTGCAGAGAAAACCATTTGTTGTATAATTGCAAAACATTCCAGAGTAATTATATACCAGATTCTCGATACAAGTTGGTTCGAAAATTGAATTTATGTTTAAATTGCCTGAAATCAGGACATCGCAGCTTTGCATGTAATTCCAGTTATTGTAAACATTGCAATGGTAAACATCATACATTGTTACATCGAGACAATGAACAAGAGCAAAAACCCAAGGAGGAGACGGTGTCTTCATCAAAGGAAGAAGATACTCGCGCATATACTTCTACATCTAAAACTCAAGTAATATTGTCGACCGCAGTAATTCAAGTTCAAGATGTTAATGGAAAATTCCAAAATTGTCGTGCTCTATTAGATAATGGGTCACAGTCTCATTTTATTTCAAAAGATTGTTGCTCAAATTTGGGTTTAGAACAGTATAATAGCAAAAGTGTTGTAGTTGGTATAGGCCAAACTGCTGCACCTATAACCCATAAATGTCAAATTAAATTTAAATCTCTGTACAATAACTATTCTACGAACATTGAATGTTTAGTTATTGACAACTTATGTGATGATATTCCAAACCATTCTTTCGATATTTCGTCATTGAAAGTACCCACTCATATAAAATTGGCTGATCCAAAATGTAATGAACCTGGATCAATTGACATCATTTTAGGAGCTGGTATTTTCTGGAAGCTTCTAAGTGTGGGACAGCACCATTTAAGGAATAATGGCCCAGTTTTACAAAAAACTGTTCTAGGGTGGATTTTGACGGGAGCACTAAAATCTCACAATGGTGCTCAAATGGTTAATTGTAATTTCGTGAAATCTATTGAAACGCAGTTGGAAAAATTTTGGGAAGTGGAAGAGGTGGATCAAGATTCACACCGGACTCAGTCCTTGGATGAAGAAAGATGTGAAGAAATATTTGAATTGACTACCACTAGAACATCTGAAGGAAGGTTTGTGGTAAATATACCATTGAAGTTATTACCTGACGTCTTGGGAGAATCATATGAACAAGCTGAAAGAAGACTGCTTTCAATGGAAAGAAAATTCTCAAGAAATCAATCTTTTAGAAATTCGTACTGTCAATTCATGAATGAGTATTTACAACTAGAACATATGACAAGGATAAAGGATCCGTCATGTAATCACAATCGAGTTTACCTTCCTCACCATGGGGTGGAAAATGATAGTAGTGTGTCAACGAAATTGAGAGTTGTATTCGACGGCTCAAGTGAAACAACGTCTGGATATTCCTTAAACGACATACAATACATTGGCCCACAACTTCAAGAAGACTTATTGTCTATAATATTACGATTCCGACAACACAGTATTATCATATGTGCCGATATACAAAAAATGTATAGACAAATACTCATCAATCCAGAACAACGTCATCTTCAAAGTATTCTATGGCGATTCAATACAGAAGACCCAATAGAAACATTCGAACTCAACACTGTAACATATGGAACATCTTCAGCGCCATATTTGGCCACAAAGTGTCTAACCCAACTTGCAATTGAATGTAAGGATTTATATCCCGAAGCATCCAAAGTTATTAGTTCTGATTTTTATGTTGACGATCTAGTTACAGGGGGAGAATCAATGGATAATTTAAAACCCATTATTCAAGATGTAATTAAAATTCTACAGTCAGCTGGATTAAAATTAACAAAATGGTATTCTAATGAAGACAACATCTTGAAAGAGTTAGATGTTGTAACTGATTCACATCCACTTCAGTTAGGAGTGGTAGAACATGCAAAAACATTAGGTTTATTTTGGACGAATGATGATGATTCATTCTTATATAAAATTAATGTCACCAAACGTAAACATATTACGAAGAGAACTATATTATCTGATGTATCACAAATTTTTGATCCAATGGGACTCCTAGCTCCATGTATAATAGTTGCAAAAATAATTCTGCAAAAACTATGGATTTCAAAACTCAGTTGGGATGAATCCATACCGCAACATATATATAGTAAATGGAAAACCTTTTGTGATAGGTTACCTATGTTAAATAATCTTAGAATTCCACGTCAGATAACTTGCACTAAACCCACATTCTTGGAATTACATGGGTTCGCAGATGCATCCCAAGATGCTTATGGTTGCTGTTTGTACATGAAGAGCATAAATGAACTAGGGGAGTGTCAAGTTAACCTTCTTATTGCAAAAACGAGAGTTGCACCAGTAAAAATGCTTACTATTCCCAGACTGGAATTATGTGCAGCGCATTTGTTAGCACAACTTCTAACAAGGATAAAATCGGTCTTTACTTTACCGATTAATAACATTGTTTTGTGGTCAGACTCAATGGTTGTCTTACAATGGATTAATACTCCAGCCAATACATTGCAAGTGTTTGTTGGCAACAGGGTCTCTCAGATCCAAACAATGACTAGTCCATCTAATTGGAATCACATACCGTCAAATCAGAATCCTGCCGATTTACTATCGCGTGGAATGAATCCTGAAGAATTATTGAAGAGTAGTTTCTGGTGGCATGGCCCATCATTTTTGAAAACAGAGCATGAGCATTGGCCTGAAACAAAACTGGAATTTTCTGGAATAGTACCAGAAACAAGAAAATCCGAAATAGCAATGGTTGCACAGAAAAAAGAAAACATTGATATTTTCTGTATTAAAAATTCCTCATCACTGAACAAATTAGTTCGAATGGTTGCATATTGTCAACGTTTCTTGAAAAACTGTCAATCAAAGCGTGAGGAAAGGGAGATAGGATGTATTACTCCAGTGGAATACTCACTAGCACTGCAAACACTAGTGAAGTTGTCACAACAAGAGCTTTTTAAATCAGAATTTAATTGGCTAACGAATGGTACATCGATCCCATCAAGCAGTAAGTTACACGCATTAAGCCCTTTTATTGATACAGACAAATTAATTCGCGTTGGTGGACGATTGGAACAGTCTTCCTGTACATTTGAGAAAAAACATCCTATACTACTAGGAAAATCTCATCTCACTAGACTGATACTGAAAAACGAACATATGCGATTAGGCCACGCAGGACTTTATCATACGCTATCTTCGATCCGGGAAACTTATTGGCCTCTCTCAGCTCGAACAACATTAAGGCAAATAATTCACTCTTGTGTGAAATGTTTTAAGGCAAACCCGAGACCAATGAAGATAAAAATGGGAAATTTGCCCCAAGAGAGAACTTCAATTTCCTGGCCGTTTCAACACACTGGTGTAGATTTTGCTGGACCATTCTTTACCAAAACAAGGGAAGGTCGCGGCACCCAACTTCAAAAATCTTATATTTGCATTTTTATTTGTATGAGTACAAAGGCCATACACTTGGAACTTGTGACATCGTTAAGCATGGAATATTTTTTGGCTAGTTTCCGACGCTTTGTCTCTAGAAGAGGGAGACCTTCAACTATGCATTCTGATAATGCAACAAATTTTACAGCGGCAAATAAAGAACTCATTGAATTATCACGGTTCTTAAACCAAAATGAAGGGGAATTAGCTCAATCACTTGCAAATGAAGGAATAACTTGGAAATTTATTCCTCCACGTGCTCCACACTTTGGTGGATTGTGGAAGTCGGGGGTAAAATTAGTTAAAACAAAATTAATTAGAATGGTTGGAAAAACACATCTTACATATGAATTGTTTTCCACTATACTTACCCAGGTTGAAGCCATCCTAAACTCTAGACCTTTAGTCCCGTTAACATCTGATCCTAATGATCTCCAGGCTCTTACACCTGCACATTTTCTAATTGGGCGGCGATTAACAGCATTGCCAGATCCCGATGTATCATCAATACCTGAAAATAAATTATCGAAGTTCCAGTTCATCCAACACATCCAGCAACAGTTTTGGAGGCAATGGTGTAGGGAATACCTCACGGAACTTCAGGTTCGGACAAAGTGGAACAAGACTACATCATCTTTAAGTGAAGGTTCGTTAGTCATCATCAAGGATGATCTCCAACATCCTTTACATTGGCAGTTGGGCCGTGTAATCCAGATCTTTCCAGGCAAGGATGGAGCAGCACGAGTCGCCAACATCAAGGTCGCCAACAAGATCATCAAGAGAGCATTTTCGAAAATCTGTCCTCTTCCCATTAGTGACAGTGAAATTATAGTGTAGTGAAATTGCATGACGAGTGTTGTGTCAAGTGCTACCTAATTAGTATGAATATAAGAAGAAAGGACAATACTTATGAACCATAGTTTAGATATAGGTTAGTTTAGTTTTTTGTTCATTTTGAAAGAGATCCTTTCAAGGTCGGGGGCATGTTTAGTAAACTTGTGTAAAATAATGTCATGTGCCTTCCACCTTTAGAGGATTCGCACGCCACTGCATTTGTGACTTGCGCTCTTGCACATATTGTGAATGAGGAAATAAGTCTGCAGCAGTTGGTATCAAGAAGAGTTGTGTTTTAGACGTTGGAGAGTGTAGACATTGACGAGAAGAGAGTTGTGTGAATTCTTGTATACATTGTTATACCTTGAAAATAAACTGTTTTATGAAGTTGAAAATAAATACAGTCAATCAATATAAACAATCACTATTACAATTATTGCTATTCTCCAAGTGTGATTGTAAAGAGGTATATGTTGTAATATGACGTCCGAACTTATCGATAGACATTTTCTTACTAAATATAATAAAATAATATTAGCCTTTTTTAACTCTTCAATTATAGAAATAATTTCGTTATTAAGGTTATTATTACCAGCGTTTTTAGATGCTATAAATTTTTTTAATTTTTTAACTAATTCATTGTGATTATCCCAAAATTCATATTCAACAGGTTTATTATTATAATTTTTAAGCAATTCTAACTCTTTACCAGTTCTTTTACGTAATAATTTTGCAGCTTGTGTTGCTGAAATTTGGAAGTTTTTTAAAAATAAGTTCATATAAACCTATTGTTCCAGGAAATAGTTTATTATCAATAATTATATTATTTTCTTTAAAATCAATTTTTTTACTTCCCATTTTAAAAAATTCTCCTTCTTCAGTTTCATGAAATGTAACCCCATACACAAAATCTATTTCTTCAGATTTTGTTATAACATATTTAATATATGGTTTAAGTAATTCATTAAAACCCTCTAAATATAAATTTATAACCTTTTGATTATATGTGCTTGTGCTATGTGCAAATTTTTTATCATCCACAGTTTCTGCTATATTTTGGCTAGTACTAGGAGCATATGGATTTACTACAGGTTTAATATTTTCTTCTTCTTGTTCTTCTATTTTCTTTTCTTTATTTTGTAAGTTAGGTACAGTTTGTAAATTTTTAGTAATTTCTTTTAATTTTTTTGTTATAGGAATATATGTTTTTTCTAACTTAATTTCTTTTTCCACTTCGCCACTTTTTAATAATTCAAGTTTTCTTTTAACATTTTGTCGAGCTTTTATTCATTGTTTTTTTAAGTTTATATTTATACTCATTTTTAGTAAATAAACAGATAATAAAACTGCTTATAAATAGCTTTAAACGGCTTCCAAACAGCTTATAAACGGCTTAATACGGCTTCCAAACAGCTTATAAATAGCTTTAAGCGGCTTCCAAACAACTTATAAACGGCTTAATACGGCTTTCAAATAGCTTATAAATAATTTTAAACAGCTTTCAACAGCTTATATTAATCTGTTTACGGATCTATAAATATTTCAAGTAATCAAACAGGTTTAAACAGCTTGTGAACAACCCTGTATACTGATTTAAATACAAGTGTTTATATACTTAAGCAGATACGGTATCTACCTTCAGTAATATTACAGTCCTTATTTATAACTAAAAATTTATAATTATCGGACCAGCATATTGAACACATATTTTTAAATTCGTCGAAACTCATATCAGATCCCACGTGTTCATCATATACATGTTTTAAATTTGTCATCCTGTTTAAATAATATTAACATATTTGTATTATCACGTATTAAATGTTTTGGCATACGTGTGTACGTTTGACATAAGTAAAAACAATCAACTAATTTATGTCGTCCCATAGAAAAGTAATCTCTAATTATATCCTGTTTTTCGCATGCAATATCGTCGAATATAAAAAGAGAATTATATTTTGCTTTATTAGGTTTAATTATATTTTCACTATTATTATATGCATAATATCCAATATTTTTAATAGGTTTTAATAATTTTTGTAAATATACATACTTTGGTTGAAAAAGAGAATTTGAATATATATAAATATTTTCAAAATGTAATCCATTTGGATGTTCAATAAGTGCAATTATAACATTTGTTTTTCCACAACCAGAAGGACCGCTTATTAAACAACGAATTGTTGATGGAAATAATATACTATGACGTAGTTTCATGTTTTTTTTAAATCATAATTTTTAACCGTAAGCGTATGTTTTTGTTTTTTTTATTTTAAGCGTATGTTTTTGCTTTAATTTCTTCATTGTAACTAAATTAAAAAATATAAATAGTAACTTTATATAATATATACTTTAGTTGACCATAAAACCTAAATGATTAAACATCGAAAAAATAAATACAACAATCGAGTTTACGGTAGTAGTATATTAAACAGGGCTATTAATAAACTTCCGATTGAGCTTCATATACCTGGATATAATTACAGTGGTCCTGGAACAAAATTAGAAAAAAGGCTTTCACGTGGGGATAAAAGTGTAAACTTATTAGACGAAGCGTGTAAAATTCATGATATTGCATATTCTAAAAGTAATAATTTAGAAGACCGTCATAAAGCTGATAAAATATTATCTAATAAAGCATTTGAACGGTATCGTTCAAAAGACGCTTCTATAAAAGAAAAAATTGCTGCTCTAGGTGTATCTGGAACAATGCAAGCAAAACTTAAATTAGGTGCTGGAAATAAAACAAAACGTGTTAAAAAAATTTAAAAAATTTGGTAAAAATGTTATATATTTTGATAGTTTTGGTAGTTTAAAACCTCCAAAAGAAATAGTTAAATATTTTGGTAGCTGTAACATTAAATATAATTATAATCAATATCAATTATTTGACACTGTTAATTGTGGACATCTATTTAAAATTTTTATTTAATAAACATTTTTTATAAACAATTTTTTATGTATTACACATACAATGTCGTACACATTTACTTTTTCGGAAAAAGTTCGGAATTATCTCAAACTATAAATCCAGCTATTCAACTCGATCCTAATAACGAATTTGTATTAGGACTGATAAATTTTCAAGGTTATAATTCTATTCCAAATATTGATAAACGGAACAATAATTTTTTAGCTGGTAAATACAGCATTACTATACCAGATGGATCATATGAACTAAAAAATATAAATACAATTTTAAGAAAAAAAATGGAAAATGCTTCAGGAAAACCAACAATTTCAATTATAGCAAATAATAATACCTTCAAATGTGAAATGTATTGTAAATGGGATGTAGATTTCACTAAAGAAAATACAATTAGAGAATTATTAGGTTTTGAGGCAAAAGTATATGCTGGAAAAATATATCATACGTCAGAAAATCCTGTAAATATAATTTAAGTTAATTCTGTGTTAGAAGGGGGGAAAATAAAATTTCCAAGTCTTATTCACACTGTTCTATAATTTATTGAAAAATTACGTGCGACCGGTTTCGGTCATTAAATGACCATCTTCAGGCAACCGGCGAGACTACAAAGAATGTACAAGATATAAATAACATGATAATAAAATTATAAAACAAAACACATAAAACTACAAAAAATAAAAATAAATACTTACACAAATAACTACAGGAGAACTCAGAAGTGGAGTAAGAATGAATACTGGTCATAAATATAATGAAAACAAAATTTTTAACAAATTTTTAAAAAAAAATGGAAAAATATTTGCAAATTCACGAAAAACGTTCGCTACCTTCGAATCGTCAAAGAGCAATGACCTGTGAGGAAACAGAGAAATGCAGAAAAATGCAGGATAATGCAGAAATTTGCTGGAAAAACAAAACGTTGACATCGTATTCAAACCCGTAACAAATTTAAAGCATGAACTCTGTCAAAAAATCGACAAAACAGCACTAACAGAGAAATCTGGCGTCTATCGACTAAACTGCGGTAATTACGACTGTAACTACGTAGGTAAGACAGGTAGAATGTTTTCTACCCGTTTCAAAGAACACGCGCGAAGTGTAAAATTTCAAAAACAATCAGTCAAGCTTCGCAGAACACCTTATCAACACCGGCCATAGTTTCGATGTGAATAAAGACTTTGAAATTTTACACATCAAGCATAATGGTAGAGTGTTAGACTTTCTGGAAAATTTGGAAATTAAAAAGTCACTAAAAGCTAATGAAGCGTTGTCCTTAAACGAACAAATAAATTTAAAAAATAGCCCACTACTTGATTTAGTTTTACGCAAGTTTTTACGCGCTTTCTGCATTATCCTGCATTTTTCTGCATTTCTCTGTTTCCTCACAGGTCATTGCTCTTTGACGATTCGAAGGTAGCGAACGTTTTTTGTAAAATTGCAAATATTTTTCCATTTAAAAAAAAAATTTTGTTAAAAATTTTGTTTTTATTATATTTATGACCAGTATTCATTCTTACTCCACTTCTGAGTTCTCCTGTAGTTATTTGTGTAAGTATTTATTTTTATTTTTTGTAGTTTTATGTGTTTTGTTTTATAATTTTATTATCATGTTATTTATATCTCGTACATTCTTTGTAGTCTCGCCGGTTGCCTGAAGATGGTCATTTAATGACCGAAACCGGTCGCACGTAATTTTTCAATAAATTATAGAACAGTGTGAATAAGACTTGGAAATTTTATTTTCCCCCCTTCTAACATCTTCCATTTCACACTTGGGTGTTCCATTCCTTATAATAAGTTAATTCTATTCGTATACACTGTAATATAGTAACAGGTTCATATGATAATTCAAAACTTGTTCATATAATCCATGAGTTTTATCTAAGTGCTCCATCAGGATTTAAAATTATTGAAAATCCGTTAAATGTTATCTATTTACCAATTAATACATATTTTATTAACAATATTGTGCTTAAAATAACTGATCAAGAGGATGAGTTACTCAATTTTAGAAAAGTTGTCACGATAAGACTGCATTTAAATTTTTTTAAAACAAAATGGGAATAATATATAATACGCATACTAAATTACATATAAAAACAAAATATAATAATGCTAGCGTTAGTAAATGCCAAACAAGGCATCAATTAACAAGTGAAAATAAACATTATTTAGAAGCTTTTGGATTTACTCGTAAAGTGGTATCAAAAAATAATATTAAAAACGGGAAAAAATAAGAAAAATAAAAACATTAACACAGATACTACTTTACATACATTTTAAAATTCGTACATCATTTTGTAAGTGCTCAAATTATATGTACTGTGTACAAAAACAAAAAAATGAGTGACATTTTAAGTGTGAAGCAACCTATATATTTTGACGAAAGTATACAAAGTGCTGAAACACATACTTATGTACCATATGCATCTTCATTATTAAACAACAATGATGAAATTAGAATAACACTGCGGAGACAAGATTTATATATCCAACCCTCAAATAGTCATATTTATATCGAGGGTCAATTATTAAATCATGAGGATAAACCAACAGAAACCGGAAAATTTATAAACAATGGAATAATGTACTTGTTTGCTGAAATTCGTTATGAAATAGGGGGAATTGTCATTGAGCGTATTCGTAATCCTGGGATAACAACTACTTTAAAACACTATTGTTCATATAGTCCAAGTGCATGTCGTGGCTTAATAAATGCATGTTGGTCACCATATACAAATGATATAAGTACACATAATAATAAAGGAAATTTTAGCTTTCGTATCCCACTTCGTATGGTATTAGGCTTTGCTGAAGATTACAAAAAAAAATCTTTTAAATTCACGTCAAGATTTAGTTCTTTTACGTGCCAGTTCTGATAAAAATGCTTTAATCACATCAAATAATACGGAAACGTTAAAAATAAAACTTTTTAAAGTAGGTTGGCATATACCTCATATAACAGTTTCAGATCAGGAAAAGTTAAAATTAGTGAAATATTTGGATAGTGGTACAGAAATACCAATTGCATTTCGAACCTGGGAATTACACGAACATTCAGTGGTAGCATAAACCCAACAGCATACCTGGGTAGTCAAAACCGCAGCACAATTGGAAAAACCCAGAATGATCATTTTTGGATTTCAAAAAGATCGTAAAAATAGTTTTGTAAAAGATATGAGTGTATTTGATCATTGTAATTTAACAAATTTTAAAGTTGAGTTAAATTCCGAAGTTTTTCCATATGATAATTTAAATTTAAATTTGAGTAATAATCAATGGGCAACTTTATACTATATCAATTTGCATATTATCAAAAAACTAATGAGCCTGTTTATACACCTGAATAATTTATAAAAAAAATGTCCTATTGTATTGTTGTAATAAATACATTATATCAAAATGAAACTTTAAAATCTGGTACAATAGATTTAAAATTAAATTTTGAAACAATTAAAAATATTCCAACCAACACTACTGCTTACTGTTTAATAATACATGATAAAATTATTAAATATAAACTTTTAACAAATACTGTACGAATTATGTGAAATAAAAAATAAACAATATATATATTTATATATATATATATATATATATATATATATATATATATATATATATATATATATATATATATATATATATGCCTCGCTACTAGCTTATCAAACCACATTATTTCACCACATTACCAAATACGGACATGTGGCTAGCTGTTGATAAGAAATTAGTATATAAGCTTGCTGTTATCAATTAAAAACAGTGGATTCCTGTACGAGACCCGACACTAGTCGAATCTCTGACCTTCGTTGTAATTATAGAGAAATAAAGTTCATTATAATCAAAATTAAACTTTGTTTTTTTTTTGATAATAAAACAATCAGTTTTATAATTGGCGCAGTCGGTAGGATGCCAAAAGGTCTCTAACGTGAAAAACACAAATTTTCATACGTTTTAGACAAGAGAATTTCAATTCTCAAATAAACGGCATCACAACGAACTTACGGCTAAAACAGTAGCCCATCAGAGGCCTATTAATACGGCCCATCTCCAACGGACTATACGAGGAGAGCCTTGCTGTTCGCACACAACCCAGTCGATCACGGCAATCCACACGTCCAGAAACAGTTACCAGTTCCACCACGAGGGAAGTCTTGCTGTTCCACTACGAGAAACACGACTCCCATAGGACCTGTGAAGAGAGCAACAGCATCCAACTCCGCAACATGAGCGACATCATCATATTATTTTTATTGTAAGTTTGAATCACTGTTAAACACATATTAACAATTACACTGTGTCCAGTCAAGTCGGGACAATACGACAAGACAACATTTTTAAACTCTTTTTATGTCTGACGAAGATAACTCCTCAGACTACGAATACGAAACATTCGATTCAGATCGAAACATTGTAAACTCGCTTAGCGAGACATTAAACAATCTTAGTATAAACAATAATACTAGTAGTAATTCTAACATGACTACCACTATATCACTAAGCGATATTAAAACACTATGCGACCCAATACCCACATATTCGGGAGACGTAAAAACTTTACAAGCATACATTAAAGAGTGCGAAGACGTTAAAACAACATTAGAAACACATTTTCAATTGACAACCATTTAAAAAAATTACACATTCAGAATTTTCAAATCGAAAATCCAAGGCACCGCACAAAACATAATATCAGAAAATAACTTCGATGATTGGCAAGCATTAAAAGTATTTTTAACTAGTAACTTTGAAGATAGACTCAAACCAGAGACTTTATTTTACAAAATTCTCTCATTAAAACCCCAACAAAATACTTATAAATTCCTGAAAGAAATACAATCACTTTTTGGAGCGTACAAAGGAAAAATCGAAACACAAGAAACAAATAAAATTAAAACAAAATTCTTATTAGACCATAATCAAAAAATTGTAATTCACCATTTCATTGATTCATTGCCTTTTACAAACAAGGGAGCATTCATTAATGCTAACCCAGAAACATTAGAGGATTGCGAATCTCTAATAAATAATGAATTTAATTTCCTTATGCATCCATCACCTATGAAACAACAATCGAACCAAAGTCAAAATAAAAACTCAGTAGCACAAAATTTCAAATTTGTACCACCTCCTGCAAAATTCCCAGGACAACAATTCCCAAGCCAACCTATAAAATTCCAACGACCCAATCCAACATTCACTCAATCCAACAATGCACCACCAGGCAGAAATATAATAGCTAGACAAAATTTACAAAATTTCCAAAATACGAATCGAACTTTTAAACCCACACCCATGTCAATTCAAACAAGACAAACACAAGCCGTACCCATGTCAACACAAACACGACAAAATTATAACATAGAACAAGAGAACGATATACAAGTCGAAGACGATGACATACCGGCATATGACGACAATTATGAAAATGTCGAAAACCAAGAAGAAAATGAAAATTTTCTAGACCCCCCAGAAACAGACGAAAATACGTAATGACTTCTGATACCGGAAACATACCCACAATAACACACGAACAATATCACGTACTCATTGACACCGGCTCAGATATTAATTTTATTAATAACAAACTTGCAACTGAACTAAAATTAAAACGCATTCAAAAACCTATCCTGATTAGAACGGCAAATGGAAAAATCACCTTAAGAGAAATGGTAAAATTAAAAATAAAAGGTTGTGAATTCGAGTTTTACATTCACGAATTTCACAAAGAATGTAATTTATTATTTGGCATAACAATATTAAAAGAATTAGATGTTAAAATAAATTTTAAGACAGAAACATTAAATCTCAAAGGCAAAGAATATAAGTTTAATAATAGAAGTCGCGATAAACAAAATTTGTTAAATATAAGAGACGACCATTTAGAATATAATGTAAAACAAAAATTAAACAAATTAATAGAAACGAACAAAGATCTTTTTCCAAAACCAAATGAACAATTATCACATACAAATGTATTAAAGCACAAAATTATACTCTCGGACGATATACCAGTACACACAAAAAATTACAAATTACCTCAAATCTATGAACAAGACATAGAGGAACACATTTCAACAATGCTTACGGAAAATGTTATTAGAAAATCTTATTCCCCCTATAATTCACCAATATGGATCGTACCCAAAAAAGCCGACGCTTCGGGCAAACGTAAAACACGTTTAGTTATAGATTTTAGAAAACTCAATGTGAAAACGAAAGAGGACCGATTTCCTATTCCCAACATAGATACCTTGTTAGACAAAATTGGAAAACCAAAATTTTTCACTACACTTGACCTACACAGCGGCTTCCATCAAATACTAATGGAAGAAAATGATATTGAAGAAACAGCTTTCTCCACACCATCAGGACATTACGAATTTACCAGAATGCCCTTTGGTTTAGTTAATGCCCCCGCGACATTCCAACGAATGATCAATATTGCACTCGGAGAACTAGTCAACGATATATGTCTCGTATATCTCGACGATATAATTATTTTTGGCAAAACAATTGAAGAACATATAAATAATATACAAAAAGTTTTTAACAAATTGAGACAAGCAAATTTAAAAATACAGATGGACAAAAGCGAATTCTTCAAAAACGAAGTAGAGTATTTAGGCTTTATAATTTCGGAAAACGGACTAAAACCAAATTTGAAAAAGATAGAAACGATTGAAAAAATTCATATCCCTAAAACAACTAAAGAAATAAAATCTTTTCTCGGAAAACTATCCTGGTATAGAAGATTCATTGCAAACTTTTCCAAATTAACAAAACCTTTTACAGTAAATTTGAAAAAGGGCAGTAAAATTGACATAACCCAAAAAGAGTACCAAGAATGTTTTAAGAACGCAAAAGAACTAATGACAAATCCACCCATACTAGCATTCCCAGACTTTAACAAAAATTTTATATTAACAACAGACGCATCCGACTATGCAATGGGAGCTGTACTGTCACAAATAATAGACGGACAAGAAAGACCCATATGCTACGCGAGCAAAACTTTCAATGTAGCTGAAACAAATTACTCAACAATTGAAAAGGAACTAAAAGCAATAGTTTGGGCAATACAAAATTTTTATAACTACCTATTCGGACGCAAATTCACTATTAGAACGGATCACAGACCCCTCGTATGGTTGTTTAACATGAAAAATGCGAACCAGAAATTAATGCGCTGGAAAATTGAATTGTCAGAACATAATTTCGACATAGAATACATACAGGGAAAAACAAATAAAATTGCAGATTTCCTTAGTCGCATACGCAAACCTTTTAAAATAAATTTCCTCACTGGCGATGTCACGCACACCAAAATATTCGCACATTGTATATCAAAAGATTTACATTTCAGCAAAGGCATAGCAAAACAAATTAATGAAAAATTCAATAGCAAAATCTATTGTGAAAACAATAAGAAAAAAAGAAATATTATTGTTCAAAATTTAAACGACAAAACAATCATTCATATTTACTCAAAAGAAAATTATTACGAAAAATGTAACACAAAAACTTTGAAACAATCACTAAAAGAACTAAGAGATTACTTAATCAAAAACGACACCTACGTCATAAACATTCCATACCTTTCATGCGGATGTGACAAACTAGAAAAAACCGAACTAATCAAATTACTCAATACCACATTTGCGGAAACCAACATTCAGATAAATATTCACGAGTTACCCACAAACCTCATAACACCGATATAGAATCAATGTTAGATAGCAACACTGGCGGTACACAACATTCAGACAACGAAAATCCAGTTAATGGAATTAAAATTTTAGAAAATAGATTGAATATAGCAAACAACCAAATCATATTTGAGAACCACAATGAATATGAAATTAATATAAAGAAACTTTTCGAAAATAAACAACGCTTAGAAGTCAGGTTAAACACGACAGAATTAGAAACACAATTATTAGAATTCTTAAAAACATACATAGTACCAAATGTACGATACTTTTGCATTTTCAAAAATGAAGACCTAGAAAAACCCATAAATAAAATAATAAAAGAAAATTTCGAACCAAACACAATAAATTTGATTAAAGTAAACCAACTTGTCGAAGACATTGAGAGCACAGAAGAACAAGAAGAAATAGTTTTTACATATCACTACGGTAAAACGAATCATCGCGGCATTAAAGAAACATACGACAAATTAAAAAATAAATATTACTGGCCCAACATGATAAAAACAATTACTGACTTCATCAACAATTGTGAACTATGTAAAACTTGTAAGTACGACAGAAAACCAACAAAATTAAATGACATTTTTACTGAAACCCCCAACAGACCATTTGAAATAATAAACGCAGACCTTCTAACATTAGACGGACAAATATTTTTAACTATTTTAGATCAATTTTCTAAACATACAAAAATCTATCATCAAAAGAATAAAACTTCAAAAGAAATAACAGAAAACTTGCAAAATTATTTTTATAACTTTCAATACCCAAAGAAAATAATTTGCGACCCCGGAAAAGAATTCGACAACATTACATTAAAGACATTCTGCCATAATCACGATATTACACTACACATAACTAGTGCCAGCAATCCTAATTCAAACCAAATCGAAAGATTTCACTCCACCTTAATTGAACACCTTAGAATACTTTACAAAAGATTCCCTAGAAAATCCTTGAACAATATAATTGAAGAAGCTATGTACGCTTATAATAATAGTGTAAACTCAATTACACAAATGACCCCTCACGAAATATTATTTGGAAAAAACTATACAAATACATACCCAATAAAACTACAGACCCCACAAGAACAATTAGAAACATATCATGCGAATAAACAAAAAGAAAATGACAAAATAAAGAGCAAAATTAACAAAGAGAAACAAAAACGTTTCAAACCTAACCAGGTTACGAAATTCAAACCAGGTCCCGCATATTTGAAACAGAATAGACGACTAACTACAAAATTCAAAAAACCCATGTATGAAAAAGTGAATATTAACAAAGTAGATGAACTAAAGAAAACGGCTAACATAGTAGGAAAACGCGTAGAAAGAAAAGTAAAACTAGACAAATTAAAATTGTAAAAATATATTTTCAGGCTCATAACCGCAACCGAACAAGCCGTAGAAAAAGACAATAACGGAATCAGTATAATCGAACTAAGCGAAGCTCGAGTTTTTGAAGATGAAGTCTATGCACATTACACATACCAAATTACAAAAATCTTCGACGCCTACGACATCATACATGATCAGGTGAATAAATTAAAAACCATTACACAAAACCTTACACGAAAGTTCGAAGCAGAAATAAGCATAAAAAATACACATGTACAAAAGAGATTTAATAAACTTCAACATCGTATAAACATTCTGTTCCCACAGCGAACAAAACGTGGAATCCTAAATGGACTAGGTTCTATAATAAAACAAATTACAGGCAATTTGGACAATAACGATAAAGAACGTTATGACCAAGTATTAGAAGAAATTCAGGAAAATATAAAAATAACGAATAACAATCAAAAACTAATTACACATCAATTGAATAATGCAACACGCACTTACGACAAACAATTTCAAATATTAAAAGAAAACCAAATTATAATAAATTCAAAACTAATAAATATGCAATCATTATTGAAAACTCAAATAAGTTGGGAAAGCGTATTTGTAATAACAAACACACTAGACCAAGTTAATAATAATATAATAGAACTGGAAGAGATTATAAATAATATTGAAATCACACTCGCATTCTGCAGTACTAATACCTTCCACATTTCACTTTTGGAAAATGAAAATATTCAAGAACTTCTAACACTAATCAAACAAAATACAGATTTACAAGGAAACGATTATTTAAACTATTTGAACTTAATACATAGCTACTGTCGATTCAAAAATAATGAACTCCAATACCTCATAATTATTCCCAAATTCTCAAAAATCAAACATCCCCTAAAACAAATAAGTCCTATTCCCTTCTACAACAAAGACAAATTGTACGAATGGAACTTTGTTAAACAATTAATAATAAAAATAAATAATAAAAACTACATATGCGATGGACTCGTAACAGTCAATTATGATAACTTTTGCAAAACAAAATTCGAAACAGTAGACACATGTTCAGAGACCCTATTAGAAAAACATACAGCACAAAAATGTAATCCAAGAGAAATTAACGAAGAAAATTTGGTAATACAAATTGAAAATTCAAATTTAATATATATTGTTCAAAATGAAAGCCCCCAAGAAATAAAATGTTCAACACAGAACATTATTATGAAAATGAAAGGAATTTACAAAATTAATGAACCTAATTGCCAAATCAGTGGAAGAAAATTTAACACACAACTTGTTAACAAACCTATTACACTAGATATCGAAAAACCTGACATTACACAAGACAAATTAGATTTATTAAAAGACATAGAATTAAAAGATGTCAAACTTAAAGATATTAATATGTTAGAATTACAAGAATTAGTTAAGCATCACCATGTACCACATACTAATATACAATATGTTATTATATGTACCCTTATAATATTAATAATTATTTACTTTATTGTAAAGAATAGACTTGCATTGCTAAATAAATGTAACAAAAAGAAAAATCCAGAGGAAAATGAAATACCTCTGAAAACATTAGCAATATGATTCTATTTTCACTATGGCCTGATAAGCTAAGAACTTCATGGGGAGGAATTATGCCTCGCTACTAGCTTATCAAACCACATTATTTCACCACATTACCAAATACGGACATGTGGCTAGCTGTTGATAAGAAATTAGTATATAAGCTTGCTGTTATCAATTAAAAACAGTGGATTCCTGTACGAGACCCGACACTAGTCGAATCTCTGACCTTCGTTGTAATTATAGAGAAATAAAGTTCATTATAATCAAAATTAAACTTTGTTTTTTTTGATAATAAAACAATCAGTTTTATAATTTATATATACTCGTATATATGTTAAGTAGAGACGTCGCCCCATAAACTGCAAATATAACAAAATTCAAGCGTGGAAAGGTGCAAATGGACACCTTCCCACAGAGATAATCGCTGCAAACCCTATATAAGACATATGTAACATGTTTAGAGAGTGTATTCCTTGTACGTGCTTTGTATCGCTTCATTTCAAATAAAACTTTTTAAAAACATAATTTTCGAGTTTGAAAATATATCTGGCGCAGTCGCTGTAGGATTAGTAAAAGTTTGCGTATTCGGAAATTTCCTAAAAATTCAATCCGTTTAAAATCCGCAATCGTCCATTTTAACGGTTAATTCACTGAGAACTTAACTATTTGTGATCGCGAGTCGACACAAACATCCCAAAATTCAACGAAGAAACAGCCGAAGAAGTAGACTGAGTCGTCGAAACAGTCAGTACTCCAGTATCTTCACGTCAAGGATCACCAGAGTCGCTACATCTCCGAGATCGAGCACACAGCCAGCAGCGAGCCCAGCAGGTGCAGCGAGCCCAGCAGTCGCACCGAGCCCATAGCCACAGCGAGCCCAGCAGCCGCACCGAGCCAGCAGCCGATCATCGCCGAGACGTCGACACACCGTCAACACTCACCCATCAACAGAGAGAAGGCACCAAATTATGATAAGAGCAATAATTTTACTATTGTAAGTTATATAAAAATTTATATTTTCTTGTCTAAGCCTGGATTCTCTCACACAAGCACTTTCATATTTAACCTTAATCAACACGCCTGAGGAAGTAGGAAATATTTTCCAAAACTTAAATAATGAAATATTAAAATGCTTGACTTAGCACCAACATTCGATGGAGACGTAAAGTCTGTATCAAACTTTATTAATACAATAGATGATATGAACACGCTCATAGAGCAAACAAACCCTTCACAAATTACAAAAAAATTGTAATGTTAACTTTGAAAAATAAAATTCGCGGAGTAGCCGCACAAAGTTTAAACATGTCAAGTTTCACTAAATGGTCAGAATTAAAAGAACACCTGCAACAAAAATTTTCTGACACACGGTCTGAACACACATTCATGTACGAGGCAAGTCATTACAAACAAACAAAAGAAAACATTTTAGATTATTTTAACAAATTTAATGATTTATATCTCATTTACAAAAGCAAAATTGAATGTAAATTCGTGGCGGCTGTCAGCAAATTTATTGTAGAGAATTCAATTGAATACTTTGTTCAATGTTTTATAAATAACTGTAAAGAACCCTTTAGAAGTCAACTAGCTGCCCGTAATCCTCGAAAACTCACAGACATACTAAATCTGGTAACTAACGACTTGCAATATATTCACACACAACAAAAAACACAGCAACAAGCCTTGCCACCACCGCCTAAACATCAAATACAATTTAATTACCTCAAATATCAGTCACCCATGCATAAATATCCTGCTCCATCTACTAGCCGAATGCATCATCCACCACAACAATCTGCTAGCCGGGCACACCCTCCACCCCAATCCCAACAAAGATTCGCACCACAAGCAAATGCACGCAACGCATCATTTCGAAATCCTACTCCTATGAGTATTCAAACTAGACAAACTGCTGTTCGAAACCCTAACTTTCAAGAATTATACACTCAAAATTGAGAAAATTTCGATGAATATCAAGAACAAGCGGAACAAATCCAGAACGAACAAATACTTGAAGCCAAGGATGAATACATTGAAAATATTGACACCCAAAATTTTCCCCAAATCGAACATCGAAACCTTAACAAACAATTTTAGCACACTACCTTTTATCCAAGTATCAGATTACAAAATTCTTTTAGATACAGGCTCAACACAAAATTATATCCATCCCAAATTAATTAAACAAAATACTACTACATTTCCCGAAAATTTTACTATACACACATGTAATGGAAAGTCAACCGGTTCTGAATTTACATTTTTCAACTTTAAAGATTTAAATATAAAAAGCTACATATTTGATTTTCACAAAGACTTCGATATACTTTTAGGCATACCTGGAATAACATTATTAGAAACAAAGTTTGAGTTTATAAAAGGAGAAGTATATTTTCTTAATAAATATAAATTTCAATATATAGCCCAGCGCAAGTTTAACAATAATAATATAGAAATAAACCGGCAAGAAATACGAGACGAGCATTTAACAGATAAGGAAAAACGCTCATTATCTAATACTCTCAACAAGTATAAAGACCTAATATTAAATGAACATGAAAAATTATCATTTACATTCCCGTTCACGCAAAACAGTAGAAATACCCGGAAATCTATAAACAAGAGGTGCAATCTCAGATTGATAAAATGTTAGAAGACGACATCATTCAAAATTCCTATTCACCGTGGTCGTCGCCCATATGGGTCGTACCCAAAAAGCAAGATGCCTTCGGAAAACAAAAATATCGCGTTGTCATAGACTATCGCAAACTAAATGAAAAGACAGTACACGACAAATTCCCTATACCAGACATAACCGATATCCTCGATAAACTTAGCAAATCAAACTATTTTACCACCCTAGACCTTACTTCCGGCTTCCATCAAATCGAAGTCCATCCCGATGACATCTCTAAAACTGCATTCTCAGCAGATTTTGGCCATTATGAATTTAAACGAATGCCCTTCGGTCTCAAAAATGCCCCTTCGACATTCCAGAGATTGATGAACTTTGTGTTAAAAGACTTAGTTAACAAAATTTGTTTCGTCTACCTCGACGATATTATAATTTTAGGAACATCCGTTCAGGAACATTTGGAAAATATTGAGAAAGTTTTTAAAAGATTACGTGAAGCCAATCTGAAAATTCAGTTAGACAAGTGCGAATTTCTCCGTAAAGAAGTCGCTTATCTTGGACACGTTATCACTACAGAGGGCGTTAAACCAAATCCAAGCAAAATTCAAGCTATCAAAAACTTCCCAATCCCGAAAACAAAACCAGAAATAAAATCATTTTTAGGCTTACTTGGCTACTACAGACGATTTATTAATGATTTTTCCAAAATTACGAAACCCCTCACAACTTGTTTAAAGTAACATAGTAAAATCGACATAAATAATAAAGAATATAAAGATTGTTTTGAGAAATGCAAAACTCTCCTATCCAACGACCCCATACTCCAATATCCTGATCTATCAAAAGATTTCCTCCTCACTACCGATGCGAGCAATTACGCAATCGGAGCTGTCTTATAACAGCGAGATAAAAATAATAAAGACCTGCCAATCGCGTATATATCACGTACACTCAACAATCATGAAATTGACTACAGTACGGTAGAAAAGGAATTATTAGCTATCGTATGGGCTACTAAACAATTTCGCAATTATCTATTAAGCCGTAATTTCAAAATTATCACCGATCATCGCCCACTTGTTTGGTTAAATTCCTTAAAGGAGCCAAATCAGAAATTAATACGATGGCGACTAAAACTTGAAGAGTTCAAGCATACTGTAGAATATAAAAAGGGTTGCCAAAATTACGAAGCCGATGCTCTTTCTAGAATTAGACCACAATTTGAGATTCGGTATAAAAATTCTGATATTTTTCAATCAAATAATCCGTTAGTGCACTGCGTCTCCAAAGATAAAAAAAACTATCTAAGGGATTCGCAGAACAGGATAAATCACATTACCCCCTACAAAATCTTTTTAATTTAGATAACAAAATTTTTATTCAAGAACATCCAAGGTTAATACTATATCTTATCACGAAAAATTTATATCATGAAAAACCAACACCTGAAAATATTAAAACATGTCTAGAAAAATTGTTGGAATACTGCATTCAAAACGAGATCACGGAATTAGATATACCACGTATTTGTTCCGGTTGTGATAAAATTCCCTGGTCCGAAATCGAGAACTATATAAAAGAAATTTTCGGAAATTCTTCAATCATTTTTCACATTTATGAAAAACCCTCAAATTTAGAACTAAATTTAAATACAGACAATGATTCCGTTATAGTTGAAACAGGTTCAGAAAATGAAACAACTCTTACCGGCCATTCCGAAACTACAGAAACATGTCACTCGGATGACGAAACGCCTGTTAACGGATTAACCTATTTAGACACTTCCATAAACACTTCCAAAAATCAAATTGTTGTTAAAGAGACAACAGGTAAAAACGATATCAAAATATCCAAACTTTTCAGACATTCAACTCAACGCTTTTACGTATACTTAAATAAAAGAAATTGTAACGAAACAATAAAAAAAATTTATAAAAAAATATATACAACCCGGTATAACCTATTATTGTATTATTCCTGAAAAATTCAAACTACATTTAAATGCTATACTTCAAACCTACTTTGACAGCGGAAGTTATAAACTCGTATCGTGCAAAACAATGACTAAAGACTTAGAAGACAAAGAAGAACAACAATTAACAATTCAAAACTATCATGAGAGCAAGACAAATCATAGAGGGATAACGGAGACTTACAATAAATTAAAATTATCATATTACTGGCCCAATAATGTTGAAAGATATCCAGAATTATATAAATAAATGCAATATTTGTCTAATCACAAAATATGAACGGAAACCCATTCAAATTCCGCCGATTCTAACACCCACCGCTGAAAAACCATTTGAAAAATTACACATTGATATCTTATCACTTGAACAAGTAAAAAATCCTTACTATCGTAGATTCTTTTTCAAAATTCGCCATGGCCTACACAATAAAAGATAAAATAGCTGTCACGATATTAAATAAACTAATAAAATATTTCACCCATTTTATTATTCCAAAAGAAATTGTATCCGACAACGGGTTGGAGTTTAAAAATAAAATAATTCAATACTACTAACTTTAAGAAAGATTAATATCCACTAAGGTAGATGCGGCCAATAAGGCCTATCGGGTAATAAGGCCTAAGTACCAAAAACACAACTTTAAATGGTTCCCGCCAACCGAAGTCACAGTCATAGGTAGCTAACCATCCCAGATGGCCCCCCATACCTGTTACGACTCGCACGCCCGCGTGCTGCTGCCAGTGCGGCGTCATTCATCGTGGCCGGCGGACGCACATCTCGATTTATAATATAACGGTCGAACCAAACGTAAGTATTTTTTTAAATTTTACACTTTTCTACATTATTTTGCAGTTTAATTTTCTATTAGTTAATGTTTTAAAGACCTGTGTTGTACAAAACAGTACAAATTAGACCGAATAATTGTATTTTAAAATTTTCTTGACAACGTGGTCGGTTGTTAATAAGGCCTATAAAATTCGACCATAGGCCTTATTACCCTCCTTTATTAGTATCATCAAGTGATTATTTTACTGTTTATTTTAGGTCTTTAGAAATGTAATTACAACTGTTTTTTAATTGATTTATGGTTTTTAGGCACTTCTCATAATCACAATGTCCCCCAAACGAGCATTGTGGTCTGAAGACAATCTGGTGGCAGCAGTGCGAGCAGTACAATGTGGACGGCTGAGCACGTACAAAGCTGCCGAAAGGTACAAAGTGCCCAGAAGAACTATACGAAACCACCTCCAGACCGCCAGTTTAAAAAAAACCTTAGGCCGAAAACTTTTACTTAATGACGAACAGGAAGCTGAGCTTGTGAGTAGAATTGTGAGGTTTGCTACAATAGGATTACCTGTTACACCACAGATTCTCCGCCGGTTAGTCTTCAAATTTTGCGAGAAGAATGACATCAAGCATCCCTTCAATCAACAAGCTAAAGTTGCTGGTAAGGATTGGTTTTGGATGTTCATGAAGAGACATCCGGAGATATCACGTAGAAAGGCTCAGTTTATGAACCCGGCCAGGGCTCAAAAGCTAAATAAATTTATCGTAGATGATCATTTCCAGAGACTGAACGAAGTTTATGATAAATTGGATCTCAAAACTCGTCCTGAGAAGATTTACAACATGGATGAAAAAGGCTGCCGCCTAACGATTCACCACCAGCAGACTGTTTTGGCACAGAAGGGAGCCAAAAGAGTCCATTTACAGTCTTCGGAACACGCCGAAAGTGTTACCATCGCCGGTTGCGTGAACGCACTTGGTACTAGCATACCACCAATGATCATTTTTAAAGGCAAACGTTTGAAGCCTGAGTTATACGACAATTTACCAGCGGGATCATTAGTAGAAAAATCTGCAAAGGGTTATATGACTAATGAACTGTTTATAGAGTTTTTGAGGCACCTAGCCCGATACAAAACTCCAGGAAAGTGCCTCTTAATATTTGACGGGGCAGCTTGTCACTTAGATCTATCCATCGTGGAAGTAGCAGATTCACTCGACATAGCATTGTACTGCTTACCTTCAAACACAACCCATGAACTGCAACCACTTGACAAAGCTGTCTATCGATCATTTGAACACCACTGGGATTCAGAACTTTTATTATTCATGGAACAAAATCCAGACAAAAAACTCACTAAAGCACGCTTCAATATTATACTTACAACTGTCTGGTCTAAATGTATGACACATAGTAACATAACAAGCGGTTTTAGAGCGACTGGTTTGTATCCATTTAATCCGCACGCTATTCCGGAAACATCTTTTGCTCCATCTGTATTGTCAGAAGCGCCAGCTCCTGTACCAGACGCTGTGGATGTGAAAAATTCGCCACCTCGCGTCCTATCCAGGCCAATGGCCCCCGAGACACCCCAGCCATCGACATCAATGCAAGAACAAAGAATTGATCATACCCCAAAAAGATCATCTATTAAATTGTTTTACAGAATGGTTTACGGTAGTTCCAGTTCTGATGATGAGGACAATGTACCCCTCGCTCAACTTAAAAGAACATCATTTAAGCAACTCCTACCTACACCAGTTAAAAATACCGAAAAGACACCAACAGTCAGAAGAAAGGCCATGAATTATAGAGGTACTCCAGTTACCAAAGACCTGTTTAATAAAAACAAAATAGAAAAAAAGACTTCAGAAATGAAAAAGACCAGAGGAGCAGAGAGCAGTAAAGAGAATAGAGAAAGTTGGTACTGTCACGCATGTAAACAGGACCAAGAGACTGATATGAGGATGTGTTGCAAATGCAGCAAGTGGTACCACGAGGAGTGCGTTGGTTTGTCAGAGGGGGAAGATGAGGATTTTAAATGTCCAGATTGTTCCTAATTTAAAACAAAATGTTATTAAGTCTTTACTGCGATTATCGCATTACTATTATTTTATGGATCTCAATTACCAAATATAAGAAGTTTATTTTATTTATTTTTGTAGTTTAAAGTCTTAGGCCTTATTATACTACCATAGTTTAATAAGGCCTAAAGACAGTGTTTTTAAAAATGTTTAATTTAGTCTATGTTTGTGGCAGAAGTTGCCGTTTTTCGTTTTTAATAGATAGTAATTGACATAAACATTGAATTTACATTAAAATTTATTGATTCGTTTAAACAGTTTTTGATTTATTTTAATTCCCGCTTAGCTAGGCCTTATTGGCCGCACCTACCTTATATCTCCGTAGATAACCCTAACAGTAATGGCATTGTCGAACGTTTCCACTCTTCATTCATTGAGCAAATGAGAATAATAAACTAAAATCCACTTCTTAATTCACTAAAAATGAAAGAACGACTAAATTATGCGTTGTTATCCTACAACAATAGCATTCATTCCGTTACAAAACGAACACCGCTGGAAATAATATATGGACAAAACTTCGAATCAAATTTACGACCTGAAGAAGTAATGGTCGAAGACTACATACAAAAACATGCGGAAGTTCTTAAAGAAGTAAATCGACAAGTAAAGAGTAATATAGAAAAGAGTAAATTAAAATACGCTAGACCCCAAGAAAAACACTTCGACATTCCCAAACAAGCCCACGTCAAAATTCATAAACGAAATTCAGGAAAAATCGAGAAACCAAAATTTAAACAAGTAAATGTTAAACAAATCATAAACGAAAGTGGCCAAGTTTTAGACGAACAGAATAAAAAACATAAATTATCACAATTAAAAAAGCCTCGTATTGTTACAGATTAATTCCATATGGAATATTACAAATTATACGAGATGAACAAAACCCCGAAATCAATATCCTCGACCTCGGAACAGTTCATATCCAGGTAAACACACAAATAATTACCTTTAAAATTTCCCTCGAAAATTTATTCCAACAATATGACATGCTAGAAAAGAATACCGTTAAACTATTCCAAAATTTAGAAAATTATAATAATTACAATAAATTAGCAACTTACCGGAATATCCTAAACAATTTAATGTTGCATAAAAAAGAAAAAATTCAACTATTAAATATGAAAAGAGCTAAACGAGGAATTCTCAATGGCTTAGGCTCTATCATTAAGAGCATAACGGGTAATCTTGATCAGTCCGACAAAGATAGATATGACCAGATAATAGAAAATATCGATAGCAACCAAAAATTAATTTCAAACAAAATTAATACTATACTAAAAATTAATAATAATATCACGGCACTGTTTAATGACAAAATTAGTATAATAAATGAAAACAATAATTTATTGAACGAAAAATTAAATAATATTCAAAAAGAAATTGGAGTTGTTCTGGAAGAAGTAGATACTATCAAAGTACAAAAACTTACAAATGAATTTATACAAGTCGGGCAAGACATATATTTCTCTCTCATTCAATTAGAAGAAACTCTTACATTTTGTAAACTAAATACACCACATTTTGGCGTAATTAGTCATGCACAACTTCTGGTAGAAATAAATAAAATCGATGACAAATACCTACAATCCGCTCTTATAAATAACTTATTAAACAATGACATCATAAAGATATACTGTTCCTATAAAAATCCCAATCTAATAATCCTTATTGAAATCCCTTCTAACACCCGAGTTGAAGAAATAATACAAGTCACTTCTATTCCCACAAAATTACATAATATTTACGAAACACTAAACGTAGCTAATGGATTATATTCTAAGAATAATTGTAAGATTAAGATGTTAGATAAATGTACTCAATTAAATAATAATGAATATTACTGTTTATTACAAACTAATGAATACGAAAAATGCCTAGAGAATATTACTTGTTATAAAGACTTTCAATTCTGTGAATATAATAAAATACCAAAAATCAATTCAATCATTCAAATAAAAATTCAAAAATAAATTATTTATACTTTCCAAACAAGAAACAAGCGAAATATCTCTGCGATAATGACATGGAAATTCAAGAGCTAGAAGGAATATATCATACCGAAAATTGTGTAATTAATAATCAAATTGAACTAATAAATAATTTCGGACATCTCATAGATTTAAATAATAATATTAAAAATACACAGATTGTTCATTTGGGAAACGAAATTAAAAATTTATCTGAATTCAAAATTAATAAAGAAAATAATATTTTCTTAAAACCAATTTATACAAACGAATCGAACAGTTTTATTCATTATAAAATAATTTTTATAGTATTAATTATTTTAAGTTTATTGTTAATATTTTATAGTTTTAAGAAATGCAAAGATTATCTCTCAAATAAAAATAAAATAAATAATTCCGAAAATAATTCTAAAGACATCGAAATGAACACATTAGAGCCACAGCCATATTGTAGCAAAAACTCAACTCTTGACGATTTCGTTTTTCCACTTAAAGGATCCCATAGATAAGTAGTATAATTACCCACTAGTTCCGCGCTGGAATACAGACGGTAATTAAGATAATGATTGATTGGTAATTAAGATATCAGTAATTGATGTCATTTTAATTGATTTGTCACTAATTAAAATAATGACCTCTTAAATAATAATTTCAAAATGTCATAATTGATTTTGTCTAATTCTAATAAGGACCTGTTAAATTGTAATTTCAAAATGTCATTTTAATTGATTTGGTGGATATCTTGATGTGACGTTATAATATGAAAATGGAAAATACATATGCATATATTGGCTAGTTTAGTTTCGAAATTCCCTAAACACTAATGAGTCTATTACTGCCATTATCTGTCATTTAAAATTGTATTGTGAAAATATTTTCGGGTAAACGATGATGTTTGAATATTTGCTAATGACTGATAATTATTTTTGACTGGATTTAAAAATGTCCAGTATCTGATGAAATATTAACTGCCCTATTATCTATCACTTAAATTCTAATGGGAATATTTTGTGGAAATGATAATTGCTTTAATGACATGATGCTTGAATACTATTTGCAAAACTAATGATACTTTGAGTAATATAGAAATTTTGGGTAATGATATACTAATGTAAGAAAATTTGTATAGTATATACCGGGTGGCGCTCGAAATCCGTTACATAGGCATTTAACATGGGAAAACCGTTTTTGCTAGCGCGTTGCTCCCTAAATTATTTTAGAAAGAAAATCTTCAAATAAAAGTTGTAGAATATTAAATTCTGCATGTAAATCAGTAAACAAAATGCATTTCGTATGTTTAGTAACTTCAGAAATTGAATATAATTTTTTTTTAAATTTCAGTTTAATAGTGCTAGCCATGGAATTAAAAGAAAGAAGATAAACAAATGTGTTGATTTAAATGTCAAATATTGTGATTTTTTGTCCAGAAAAATGAGTATTTGAACAGTATAGAAGAATTAAATTATTATTCTGCTTCAGGATTTTACGTTATGATAATTTTATTAAAAAATTAAATTGTAAATAAATTTTTATGACAGATAAACACACGTTTGTTTGTTAAGCTTTTTGTTAATTCCATGGCTATCATTACTTTTGAGTAATTTTCGACATTTTCATACCTAATTTCTGCAGCTACAAAGCATGCAAAATTAATTTTGCTTACTGATTCAAATGCAGAATTTTATGTTCTACAACTTTTATTTGAAGAATTTTTTTCTAAAATAATATGGGGATCAACGCGCTAGGAAAGACTGTTTTCCCGTGTTAAATGCCTATGTAACGGATTTCGAGCGCCACACGGTATGTTAATTATTCTTTTACTTGCGAATAATGGGTTTCTTCTACAACAGAGATTATTTGTGGCAATAATTTAGATTCTAAACCAGGTAATCGGATTTCATTTCTGAGTTTATCTTGCAGTCTAGACGATGGACTTTGAAACTTAAATTTGAAAGAAACAAGTACCTAGTTAGATTTCAATGTAGAGCTATTGTTATATTGAAGTGTCGTCTAGACGACGGTATTAAAAGATTAATTACGGGATATTAGCTTGTATAGGTTTCAAGACTTTATGCTTCGTATAGACTAGATGTTAGAATAAATTAAAGATTCATTACGATCTATTAGAGATTCATTATGACCTATTAGTTTTATATGATGTTTCATTATGTTAAAATTTTGTAGACATTTTGGCCTGAGTGGCATAATTGCAGCGCTTGTAGACTTATAAAAAGAGAGCCGAAAATATATTTAGTTAGTATATATTTGGTTTTCTTGTCGTGTGTGTGCTAAACGAATATTTTACTATTTCGCTATGTCGTCTAACAAAGTAGTTATTTTGAGTGAAGTTTTAATCAGACCGGCGAATTCGCTCGCAAGCAACGGTCTTATGGAAAACATCGCCCCTTTGAGTTTTCCTGAAGGAAATGAAATTTCCTCTAGAAAACGAAGCTGTGCTACAACTGATAATCTTGAAGTATGCCAACCAGAAGAAGTGCCAGCTAAGAAACCGAGAACTTCTTCAGGCAGCTCCCAAAATATTTTGGAAATGGCAGTTTCTATGTTGTTTGCGGACCTTGCGGAAGATGAAAATGAGTCGGTACCTAATACCGCTTCTACGCAGTTTTCAATCCAGGGTGAAGATGATTCGATTATTGTCATCGACAATGATAGTGTTGGTATAGAAGCAGAAGAAGAAGAAGAACCTTACGGACAGCGTCTGGAAGATTGTTATGAGGAGGAACTCGCTATAGTAGAAGAAACTCACGGCCAGTGTCTAGACGATTTCTACGAGGAGAACGAGGAAGAACTTGTTATTTCTCAGGACGATCTGAAGAAATTAGATTTAATTTCAGGATCGGCTGAAATAACAAGTTTCGCAATTCCTTCCAACAAAAGTACGAGGGATAATAATGATAGGCTCCTTGATGTCTACCCGATTCCTTTGGACCGTGAAAGCCGGACATTCATCACTATAGGGATTAATCCCATGCCAACGCCGCGAGTAGCGGTGCGACTTGTTGGATCGGTAGTAAATAAAAAATTTATAGATATCAAAGACTTTAAGGATGTAATTCAATATTTAAAAAATAAGGAACTTAAAGTTAAGTGCAGTGAAATGGACTTAAAAAGAGTGCACCAGGTAAAAGATGTGGAATTTAGTCTACTACCCAATGAAAAAATGAGGTACAGAACAAACCGCGACTACATAGTGCTGAACAAAGAACATATTTATAATTTAATCAAGTTTGAACTACATATTTTAGATGTGATTGAAAAATATGCTGAAAAATACGATAATTTGTTTACGTGCTATATACAATTATTACAAACAGTCGCTATTAATAGTCTTAAATATAAGATAGATTTAAGTAGTAGCTTACACAATTTTATTTATTTAAAAAATAAAACATTTGCAAATATTTTTAAGGAAATCTATATTATAATATTAAGTTTAACAAAAATTTGGAATGTGTGTCTGTGTTTATAATCCGAGAAGGAAAATATATAATATGATTTTTATGAAATACATGCATCTTTATTTCTATTTACCCAAACAATAACTTTTATATGTTCTATAATTTTAAGTTCAACAAAGATTTAGAATATGTGTCTGTATTTATAATACGAGAAGGAATATATATATATATATATATATATATATATATATATATATAAATATATAAATATATGTATCATTATTTCTATTTACCTAAACAATAACTTTTACAAATGTTTCAAACATTTACGAATGAACAATAGCCAGGTAATTTGAAAGGAAAAGGTCTTGGGATTATACAGGTAGTTTTCTGTTACCTATATAATAGAGGTAAAATGAGTAAATTTTTGTTAGTCTGATTCTAGCATTTACGAAAGTACGAGTCTTTTAATATGGCTAGTAATTATAATAACAGTGTTACACTTCGTGATGCAAACATTTGTAATGATACTTTACGTGAAAGTTTACAAAGTGATAGTGGATATGTGAAAGACGCAGATGAAATTGAACAGCAGGAAAATTTTAATAATATTATATACCAAAATCAAAGTGAAGTAGAAAATTTAAATGACATTTTTAAAACATGTGATTATATTATACGTGAAAGTTCAAAAAGTGATAGTGATTTGGAAAATGTACAAAGCGGCAGCGGCTATGTACAAGACACAGCTAGTGTTGAAAATGAATTTTCGCGTTTCGAGATAATATCGGATATCGAGAAGCATACAAAACAATTTAATGTATCAGGTAGAAGAATTACGTTTTCCATACATGATCCGCCCGAGGGTGAAAATACTATTAATTGGTTCCATGACGGCCTTGAAAATGTAGTGGATTATGCATTAAACACAGCTAATCCAAGTGATTATATTGGATTCATGTTTTTTACTCCTCGTCTGGAACATGGACCTGCATGACTAAGTTTCCGCAGAGCTGATCAGATACATATGGACGTTGTATGGACATCTATACAATTTTTTTTACAAAGTTATAAGGAGGTGTTTTCCGATGGGAGATTTACCATTGAGATGACCAAAGTGACAGTGCCTTCTGGTTTGGGGAAAGTACGAGGTCACGGTTTACCCTACGCGGAATTTTGCAGGCGGAAAAATGGAGTAATAGAAATAAATAACGCCGATAATTTATGCCTACCTCGCGCACTAATTGTTGCAGTTGCACTATTGAATAAAGATCATTGTTTTAAATATATTGTGCAAAACACTCACGGTATACAGACTGACAGGGTTCGTGAATTGTTACAAAAATCAAAAATCAATATAAATGACGCTAGAGCTGGTATTCCCGAACTTGCAGAATTTCAACGGTATTATACTGATTACAATATTTGTGTATATGAGTATAATAGCAGAGGAAATGCGATTTTTGAAGGTGCAAAAAGACAAAATCTACCAAGATTGAACCTTTTCTATCATCAAAATTATTTTTCTGTAATTCGTAGTTTAACAGCAACATTCTGTTGTAAGTATTTTTGTGAACAATGTCACGTTCCCTATAATATTAGAAATGGACACAGTTGCGAATACACATGCCGTTACTGCAAATTTTCTCCAGCATGTGTTCCAACACCTCAACTTACAAAATGTTCTGGCTGTAATATAGAATTTAGAGGACAGAAATGTTTTAATAATCATTTCAAGTGCAAACAACTAAAAAAATGTGTTAAATGTTTAAAACTATACAAGACTAATAATAAAAGACAACATTTGTGCGGTGAAGTTTTCTGTAAATTGTGTGACGATTACAAAAACCCCGGCCATCTGTGTTACATGTTAAAAGACAGGACAGGCTTTATTTTTGTATTATGATCTTGAGACGCGACAAGAAAAAGACTGCGGTGAAAACAAAGAACATGAAGTTAATTTATGTGTTATTCAGCAATCATGCTCTAACTGCAGTGACATTGAAGATATAAAACAGCTATGTAACTCATGTGGTATTCGTGAGCATGTATTTAAAATTGAACCTATTAAAAATTTTCTAAATTATGTTTTTTTAGCGCGTACAAGCTTTTCGTCTATTGTCTGTATTGCTCATAACTCTAAATCTTTCGATTGCCAATTTATATTAAAATATCTAGTTGAGGAGCTTAATGTTAAACCGAAAGTAATTTTAAATGGAAATAAAATAATGATGTTACAAGTAAATCATATTAGATTCATAGATTCACTAAATTATCTCCCCATGTCTTTAGCGTCGTTGCCAAAGGTTATGGATTTACCGCCAACACTTAAAAAAGGATATTTTCCGCATTGTTTTAATACATTAAATAATCAAAATTATGTGAGGCCGGTACCATCTTCTGAATATTATGGGGTAAATACAATGTCTGTTAATGCACAACAAAAATTTCTGGACTGGCATAACGAGCAGGTACATAATAATACTATATTTAATATGGAGAATGAAATCGTTGAATATTGTATTAGTGATGTAGATATTCTTCGTAGAGCATGTATAAAATTTCGAGATACATTTATTAAGGATTGTAAAGTGTGTCCTTTTACGGAGGCTGTCACCATAGCTTCATCATGTAATCGCGTTTATTTTTAGAGCCTGATACAATAGGTGTTATACCATTGCGAGGATATCGCATGAAAGACAATCAATCCAAAATTGCGCTTAAATGGTTAATACATCAAGAAAATACGCGGGGAATTCATATTCAATATACTGGACATGGGGAGGAATCTGTAATCGGGAATTATTTAAAAGTTGATGGATAATATGATAGAGAAAAGTTAGTTTTCGAATTTTTAGGCTGTTTTTGGCATGGTTGTATAAATTTTTACAAAACTGGGCGAGATAAAGAAGTATTTAATAGTTCTAAAGAAACCTTAGAAAATAGATATGAAAAAACAATGAATAAATTAGACAAAATTCAAAATTTAGGATACAATGTCATTAGCATTTGGGAATGTGAATTTAAAAAACAATTGGCAGAGGATAAAATTTTAAAAACTCAGCTTGATACCCATGATCTTTTAAATAATTTACCTTTAAATACAAGAGACGCGTTGTTTGGGGGCAGAACTGGGAATACATGTTTATACAAAAAAGCTGAAAATAATGAAAGAATAAAATATGTGGATGTGTGCTCTCTATACCCCTATATATGTAAATATGGCAAGTATCCTATAGGCCACCCAGAAATTTTTGTAGGAGACGAATGCAATTTATTATGCCGTAATAATAATATAGATAAAGTTGAGGGTTTAATAAAATGCACCGTTTTACCCCCCACAAATCTGTTTTATCCGGTACTGCCACGAAAATCAAATGGGAAACTTATGTTTGCTTTATGTAGAACGTGCTGTGATCAATTAGAGCAAAATAATTGTGTACATAATGATAGTGAGAGACAATTTATGGGTACTTGGGTTGCGGATGAAGTGCGTTACGCCGTTTTATTTAATTATAAAATCATTAAAGTGCACGAAGTTTGGCAATATAAAGTAACAAAATACAGTAAAGATACAAAAACAGGAGGCTTGTTTGTGAATTATGTTGACACCTTCTTGAAAATTAAACAAGAAGCGTCGGGCTACCCGGAAGATTGTATGAATGATGAAAGCAAGGCTGATTATGTAAAAAATTATTATTTAAATGAAGGAATTCAACTTGATCCAGCGTTAATAGAAAAAAATGCAGACAGGAGATCTAATGCTAAGCTCATGCTGAATTCTTTCTGGGGTAAGTCACTTAACTTTATTTATTATTTTAAATTTTAATACTTATTTATACTTGTTACAGGAAAATTTGCACAAGCCGAAAATAGACCGTGTACATCGATACTCTCAACGGCCGGGGAATTATATGATTTGCTGGCTAATCCCTCGATTGAAGTAAATATGATTATCCCTGCTGGTGACGATATGCTTTACGTGAACTGGGTTCATGAAGAAGTATCAATGCAGCAACTACGTACCGTCAATGTAGTTATTGCTGCCTACACTACATCCCAAGCCCGATTACGTTTACATGAATTTATGGCCCCCCTGCATCGTAGAGTTTTGTATTACGATACAGATTCACTTATTTACTACCACGCTCCTGGTAATTATGAGACTCCGACTGGTAATTTATTAGGAGATCTTACGGGTGAATTATCCGATTATGGAGCAGGTAGTTATATCACTGAATTTGTTTGCGGGGGACCAAAAAATTATGCATACAAGATATATTCTCCGTCATCAAACAAAACCACGGAAGTGTGTAAAGTTAAGGGCTTTACTCTTAACTATAAAAATTCTTTAACTATAAACTTTGAGTATTTAAAAAATTTAGTTTTTAATCAGCATTTAACAGGTCCGATAATTTATTCAGATAATATTAGATGTACAATGGATCATAAGGTATTAACTAAGAAAGAAAAAAAAAATTTTAATATTAAATTTACAAAGCGTAGGTTAGTTAATAATTTTGATAGTATCCCATATGGAGAAAAAAGAATAAGGTATAATTAGTTAATTTATATAGGTAGATTTATAATATCTAAAGTATCATTATCGCTATTTAAATATATGTTATTATTAATTTTAGTGCTAAGTTTCTTAATTTGATTATGTACCTACATATTTATACTTGTAAAATTGACGTTTTCTATACCATACATTTTTGGTCATTGAAATAAATATTGTTATTATTAAACGAAATAAAACTATTATTTAAAATTTCAGAGATTTATTAAAATAATGATAAAACATTATTCTTAATACTAAACAGTTTACAAAGTCATTATGTGTATAACAATTTATTGTAAATAAAATATATACAAATAAAATATTTATTAACAATTACTGGCTTTTATTGAAATAATAACAAAACATGTAACTATATATATATATATATATATATATATATATATATATATATATATATATATATATATATATATATATATATATATATATTGTATAAAATATATTTATTTATTGTTATATTTACAAAATAAAATATTTATTAACAATTACTGATTTTTATTGAAATAATAATAAAACATATACCTTACAAATTCATCATTTTCATGCTGATTATTATTGAACAAATTTATAAAATCATTATGTTTATAAAAATTTATTCGAAATAACAAATACATTAAACAATAATAACCACAAACAGATGATGCGAAGTCTTGCAGAGGATATGAGTTGTAAGTCCAGTTCTTTGTGTTTCTCTTAAGGAAGTCTCTATGCTGCTGTACATACGGCGGTCGTCCGTAACTATCGAAGTATGTACCATATCCGTCTCGATTAATAAAAATTGCTATCCAGTGGGTACCAGGTAAAGTATCAGGGTCTGTATTAACTATAATGGCACATGGAAAATTAACCTGCCGTGGTAAATTGTTAGCAGCATAAACACCATAGTCGCAAGTATTTTTGAAATATTTTCTAAATATTCTTTGTATAAATGCAGTATTCATTTTGTTTTAATAGTACAAATGCTTTCAGCAAACTAAATTTGATTTCGTAGTTATATGATTATATATGCATAGGGGAGTAGTAAATAAGACAATACATTAACATTTAAATATACATATATTATTATTTAAAAAATACAAATACACTTAATTAACTACCATAATCTACAATTACATTTCTATTCTTATCAATTTCAATAATGTTATCAAATTCAGCGTATATCACACAATTTACGGTCTCTGTTAAAGAAGATTCAAAACCAACTTCGATTCGTAAAGAACCATGACGTGTCAAATTCCCGTGGGATATTGAATTTGCTGAAAGGTCTGGAGTTAAATCAAATGCTGCTAAACAATAACCATCTGGATAACTGGCTCTGTCGATCTCATTCCCGCTGTTTCCAAAGTGTATGCCTGTCCCGGAAAATAATGTATTGTACATTTGAATGTATGATTTTGTATCACCAAATGAAGGTTGTAATGGTTTCGATGGTAGCTGCTGTCCATTTACACATAGAGACAAATAATTTATTTTATAAGTTTCAAAGTTAAACGGATTAGCTTTGTAATCGCCGTTGAATGCTCTGTTTGATACAAAACCAATTATGCATCTTTTAGGAAGTTGGCATAAGAAAATATTATCCATAGATTTTCCTTGAATCCCCGCTGGGATGGTAACAGCTTTCACTTCGGCTCTAGTAACGGGATACTTAGCAGTAGACATTTCCAAAACTTTATTATACGCCAAATAAATACTTGGATTTAATTTTACGCGACGAACAAGTAATGTAGCTTCGTTAATTTGTACTTTGAAGTTTGTGTCAGTTGCTAGCAAATTAAAACTATCGCGAGATCGAACTAGACGAACCCTCATTTCAACGCCGTTCCGATCATATCAACATTTTTACTCTTCTCAGTTAATTTTCGTCGCTTATTATATCCTGAATTACCACCTATATCTGTATAATTCATTTTTCCAGCTTCATCACTATACCATAAAGTTGAAGTAAGGTGAGATTTTTTAGCGTCTTTTCCATAATTTAATAAAGTTTCAATGTATGCTCTGTAGGCGTACGTATTGTTAGGAGGAGATACAAGTTGATTTAAATATATGTCCACTTGACTAAAAATTCAATGAAGCCAGTTATTAATAGGTGCTACATTAGCACCGTCATCCAAGGGAGAATTATCAGATTTAACAATTTTTGCATTTATATAAATCATAGTTTGAGATAAATCAAGATAGTCTTCTCCATGGCCAGGTATTACAAATTCAAGGGTCCCGTCTTTAGTGATAGAGGATAAAGGTTTATAATTTACCCATTGTCCACTTTCAATACTAGTTTGTGTAGGAGGTATAGCAAATAAATCTAATTCTGTTTTTATACATTCACAAGATTGCGCGTGTAGAAATGCCATTTTAGTCAAATATGTCTCTCTGTCTAGAGTGTTTCTTGTTCTTTGCGGTAGCACGTACAGTTTTAAAATGAGTAGGTTTCTTAGTTAATCGCTTCTTTTTTTAACCAGCCCCACTGATTATTTTTTCAATTTTATCTTCTGCTTCGCGTTCTAAATTGACCCCTGCCTCAGCGAGACGTTTCTTGAATGATTCTTTTGGTGGCTGTTTTGTTGTCAAATCACCCAGAAAATTAAAACCTGTGTTAACTGCTTCTTTACCAAGTGCTCCTACACCTTTCTTTAGTAACGGAAAAATACTTCTAAACAATCCACTGAAGAAACTTCCTAACCCATGGCCTCGTTGAAATTGATTTCCTTTATATACAGCCCCAACACCGTTTCCGGCCTGTAAATTGTAATATTCTTGATACGGACAAGTTTTCATGATGTTCGTCGGAAATATAGTTTAACACTCAACGTTCCAAATTGAAATGGTGTTAGAAAACCATCATTGGTCCTTATATCTATTTCTATATTTGAAAATTCTCTTCTCAACACAGGAACGAAATGTGGTTGAGCGTATGATATCATTTCATTAGATCCAAAAACATATTTATCAGTTTTAACGTGTACAATTCTTAATAACTGACTAACAACATCACCAACTAGCTGAGGTTCAATTATGTCACAGTATATAAATATCTGTGGAGGAATACCTAATATTAAATTAGGCAAATTAATTGAACTTTCCTGCTCAAATATATCAGTAAATGGTGGGTAGACATCTCTTTTCATATTGTGCTGACACTCGTTTTTCTATTTTATTATAAGTAAATGTTACATATTTCTTAACTGCTATACCCTCATTCATTTCTACTGCTTTATCAAGACTTTTATTTATTTCATGTATTACTGCATTAATACTTTCATAATTTTTTGTAGGAATTTTCGCGTGTACAATATTTACTGGCGCATTTTCTTGCTTTGTTTTTAACATCATTTTAATTTTATTTTCCCTTTCATTAACATTGTAGATTGAACAAGGATATATAATTTCTGACAGTGCAACCTCCCAAGAACCATTTAATTTTATATTCTGAGGCAGTTGTGTAGTATAAATTGTGGTTTTATTATTAGGAAAATATTGCATAGAACTATTGTTAGGTAGAGTTATAAAAAATTCTTTCTCATTCATTATTTAATACACGAAGTGAATTTGCAGAAATCCAGGAATTAAACATCACTATAACCTCTCCACTTGACAAGTAATTTCTTTCTTCTGCCGGTGCCTTTTGTAGCTAAGATTTTATCCACTTTATACATTGTATCAGACTCTATATAAACTCGCTGCAGTTCGGTTTTGTAGAAAGTGCCCTCTATGGGTTCGTTATTTAAATCTTTTAATTTATAAACATTAGGAATTCTGTTACTAATCGCATTTATTTTAAATAATTCCTCACTCCAATTAGACTCGTATCCTTTTTCAAACATATTTTTATATTTAGATATACGTACAATATCTCCAATTTTAAATTCTTGCTGATTATCTTTTATTTTTAGTTTATTTTTATTTTGAATTCTCCATATATCTAATATATTATTATCATTTACTTCACTAGGAGATATTTTTATTGACCGATGTTTCGTTTTATTATAAGCAGTAACCAAATCCTGTAATACATCGACATATCTATATGTATTTTTATAAGTAAAATAACGATACATTTTTGTTTTCAAAGTTATGTTAAATCTTTCAACAAAACAAGCTTTTATATCGGAATTATGAGTCACATAAAACTTAACATCATTTTCCTTTAAAAATGAGCGTACTGATTTTGCTATGAATTCCGACCCCTTATCCGTCTGTAAGTAAATTGGTTTTCTCTCATTAAATATATTTTCAAATGCTTCAATAACCGAATAAGGTTTCTTATCTTTTAATGGAATAGCCCAAGCATACCTGCTAAAGACATCAATGACCGTTAAAATGTATTTGTAATTATCGTTGTATCGGCTTAATTTGCGCATATTATTCAGATCGGCTTGGAACAGATCATTTATATTTGAAACATTATATTTATTTCTAACAAAATGTTATCGTACAGGTTTATGTAATGTATATGTGTCCTGCGAGCTAATCCACTTTCGTATATCTTCCGCTTTATATCTACCTTTCATGGAATTTATAAGATTATCTACACCCGAAAACCCTGCTGGATTAGCCGCATCAAAATAAATTTTAGATAAACTTTTATCCATTTTACAATGTAAATCGTTTCCATTCAATTTTTTCAACTTTTGCTGTTTCAGGCGATTCGTCTTTTATATGATCACGTCTTCTTTTATTTTTCACAGGACTTTCATTGAGTGATATAGATGTAAAAAGCTTTTTTCTTCGAGGATTATTAATTAATTGTAATGGAATATTTATTTCTTTTAGTGTATTCAAAAAATGTTCCCAGCCTTTAAGATTACTACGTTTTCTACGTCTTACAATATCCCCAACTAAATCTGATATATTTGAATTTGGAATTTGTTTTTCATGAATTGAAACTAGACCTTTTTCATTCCATGTAACTGTCCTGTCTAACTTTAATTTTTCTAGTATCAATTGAGCTTTTTCTCGATGAGATTTCGGGATAATATTTATTATATTTCTGGTACGTCTTTCGTTTCTGAAGTTAGTTTTGTTTCTGAAATAGTCTCCTGTTTGATCGGTCCTGTTTCACCGTCTTTCTTCTCTAAAGTTAATTTTGAATCTGAAGTAAATTCTTGTTCGATAGGTATTTTAATGGGTTCTCTAATTTGTTTCTGAAAGTATAAATATCTTTGTAATATTTCTTGGTACTTTATCCATTTTTCATATTCTGATAATTTTAAACTTAAAATATTTTTCATGTCTTTATCTAACTGACTAGATATAGTTTCTTTTTCATTATTATTACTATGCAAACGATTTAAATTTTCTGGTGATATTAAGACCATTTTCCTAGCAAGTTCCATTTTAATTTTTAAATAAGCTACTTAGAACACCGGTTAACAAAGGTGCTAAAGAAATGGTAAGAATGCTCCACCAGACTGAACTAACACGCGTTTTTTAGCTTTCCAACTGTCGCCACGTTTTGTAAGTTTCCTCAAAATTTTTTTATGCCTTACAAGTGAAGCTTGCTGTGTTCGACTGATGGGAACTGTACCATGTAAAATATTATAAACACATTCACAAATGCATTTAACAGAGTTACAGTCAGCGTTTTTTAATAATGCTAGCCTGTCCTTTGATTTCAGTTTATGCAATGCGCGCAGAAATTCTGCATGGTTTATTACAGTACTGCTCATTGTTATGAAATAATTGTAGGCATGTGTTTGTTGCTGTATTTATACTTGTTTTTAGGTAAATACACATATGTAAAGCCGTCATGTGACGTACGAAAACGCAGCCAATCAGGTGTGTTTTGTTTAAGATCGAAAATTAAATAACCGTGTGGTTCTGAAGTTGCATCGTTGTATGCCTCTTGTATAAATTTTACATTTTCCGGAAATATTTGTCGTGACAGATGTAATATTTGCGCTTTATCACGAGGATTTTTAAAATAAATTATATAATTTGCATTGAGGGATATGTTTCCTTGGTGAAATAAATTTTGAGTAAGAAAAATCACAGATAAATTTTTATGATGTGACCATTTTGTAAATATATCAACAACTCGTTGATCTGCTTCAGACATCAAATCATCAATTATTATTAAATGAGGATCATTTCCGTCTATGTTTTCGATATCAGGTAAACCTTCAACGAACTCTACTCCTTTTATTGTACTAAATAAGTTTTGCCAAGCTCCATAATGCCAAGAAATTTTTCCAAAATTAGTATCACTCATGTCTATAATATTCGTTAGAAAATTTTTAACAAAGTAAGACTTTCCACTGCCCGAGGGGCCAGCTATTATACTCGAAAACGGGTGTTGAAATTTATAAGCCATGTTGCCAGTATGGAGTATGAAATAATACTAAAGTATTTGTAAATTTATTTAATATATTTATTACTATTAAAATACACATAAGCAAAATTTATTATCATTTATACATTCAACATAATATATACATATACTCATAATAATAATTATATTTCTACAAATTCTATTAATGTTGCTTGTTTGCCAGGTCCATATTGTTTTACACCTGTATATATTAAACTCCATGAGGTAACGGATTTTTTCAATTGAGATAATTCTTCATCGGATATATTGTCAAAAGGCGCGGGAAGATATAGCATGAATTCTTCACATTCTGCAATAATCTTTCTCCCAAACGTTGTATTTACAGCCTTTATGTCAACTAGTTTATACAATTTATCTTTTTCCAAGTCCGATATCTTCTTGCGTGGTTTCGTATCTACCAACTGTCCTCGGTGATTTAGTTTAGAAAAGTCCATATCTAAGAACAAATTTTTACAAGTAAATACAATAAATAATTAAGTGATGTAAATATAACCTTACCTAGCTTGTTCTTGTTACTGATGTCTTCAGCAATCCCCTTTTCAGTTGTAATAGAATATATAAAATAAACTTGCATTTATATATCCCACAAGGCGCTTTCTTTTCTTTTCATCCTTGAAATACTTTGTAGAAAGTTTAAATAAATATTTCAACTATATTCCTAAAGACAACTTTTTCATATCATATAATTATACAAATTTTCTTAACATTAGTATATCATTACCCAGAATTTCTATATTACTCAAAGTATCATTAGTTTTTCAATTAGCATTCAAGCATCAGGTCATAAAAGCACTTATCATTACTACAAAATATTCCCATTAGAATTTAAGTGATAGATAATGGGGCAGTTAATATTTCATCAGATACTGGACATTTTTAAAATCCATTCGAAAATAATTATCAGTCATTAGCAAATATTCAAACATCATCGTTTACGCGAAAATATTTTCACAATACAATTTTAAATGACAGCTAATGGCAGTAATAGACTCATTAGTGATTTGGGAATTTCGAAACTAAACTAGCCAATATATGCATATGTATTTTCCATTTTCATATCATAACGTCACATCAAGATATCCACCAAATCAATTAAAATGTCATTTTGAAATTACAATTTAACAGGTCCTTATTAGAATTAGACAAAATCAATTATAATGACATTTTGAAATTACTATTTAAGAGGTCATTATTTTAATTAATGAAAAATCAATTAAAATGAAATCAATTACTGATATCTTAATTACCAATCAATCATTATCTTAATTACCGTCTGCATTCCAGCGCGGAACTAGTGGGTAATTATACTACTCACATAGTATTAAATTGTGTGTTCAAACATGTACGATCTGGCGTTCTATATCGCGATAGATTGCAGCGATCAGAATACGGTGGCGATCAGAACGCAGCGTGTTACGTTTGGCCGCGGATCGCCATTTAATTTTGGCTGTGTATTGGTATTGCAACATGAGTGTGCAAACAGAACAATTGATTGAACACGTGAAACAGTATAAAATCTTATACGACTTAGCCCATCCCGAGTACAAAAATATTAAGAAGAAAAACAAGATCTGGGACGAAATAGGTGTATCGTTTAACACAGATGGTAAGTAATTTTAGAACTATTTATTGAAGCCAAAACTTACATAAAATTTACATTAATTACATTATTGCCTATTAAAATAATTCGTAAACCTCTCACGAATTTCAAAAGCGAAATTTGTTGTTCTTCTTCTGTCAATTTGTAATTGTTGAAAACCATCAGCTTCTGGCTCATACGGTTCTGACAACTGCAGAAAATGTTGATCTGAATTTTTAACCCATAAATAATTATGTAGAACGCATGCTGCTTTTACAATGCTTATTGTAGTCTCAACCTTTACTTCTATTGGTCTATAAAATATTCTCCATTTCTGTGATAAAATGCCAAAAGCATTTTCCACAACACGCCTAGCATGACACAGCCCTTTATTATACTTCTCTTTTCTGTTGTCTAGCCGTGTTTGTCTATATGGGTATGGACGCATTAAATATGGAGAGAGTGTAAAAGCTTCGTCACCTACTAGTACACAAGGAGTTTTTTCGATTTGGTCTAACAATGGTCTACTTGATGGGACATCAAAAGTGCCACTGGCAAACTTCTGTCCCATATTGGACACCTCAAAAATTCCTCCATCACTGTTTTTACCATATGCTCCTACATCAATGCACGTAAATTTATAATCAGGATCAGCAATAGCTAGTAAAACGACAGAAAATTTATGCAAGTAACAAAAATGGTTTGAACCAGTTTTGTTCGGACATTTTATGGTCACGTGTTTTCCATCAATGCTTCCTATACAGTTTGGGAACTGCCATTTTTCTTGAAAACCGTATATTGCTTTCTCCCATATTTCTGCAGTTGGTTCGGGCATGTAGGTAGGTTGAAGTCGTTGCCAGATTACATTGCATACTTCGGCAACAATGTCACTTACTGTAGAAAAACCCATGCGAAAACTGTGACCAATAGTTCTGTACGAGTCGCCTGTAGCAAGAAATCTGAAATAAAAAAGTATAATTATTTGTAGGTGACACCATTAAAAAGAAATGGAAAAATCTGCGCGATTATTATGCCAAATATGTACGGTCAGAAGTAATTACTGACACTGGGCAAGAAAAAAAATATGCCACTACAAAACGTGGCCGTGGGCTAATCAGATGGAAACTTTTAAGCCATTTTTGCAGTTTGCCCAAACTGCAAGTAACGTGTCTGCTCCACGTAATGAGATAATAGCACAAAGTGCAGGAAGTTCTGAAAATGGCGATGCTGCGAGCGAGTATACTGTTAACCAAAACGAAAACTTGGTTCCTGAACACCACATTGAAAGCATGTCTCGAGAAAGCACTTCAAAAGACACTCCTCAAATGAACACTCCGGTTCCAGATACTCCAACAACTAACGGTACCAGAGCAAGAAAGAGGCGTTTAGAGCAAAGAACTCCTACACCGTCCGCTGTCGACAAAGTCATAGCATATTTCGACAGCAAACCTGTCAGCAACAGGCAAGTTGTGTATGATGACATTGATTTAATATGTTTAGGTTACGCAAGAATACTTAAAAAGTTTTCTCCACGTCGATTAATTTTAACTAAGTTCAAAATATCTCAATTACTGATGGAGGAAGAGCTAAATCAACAAATGGAAGACACTCGTTCTGAAACTGCTCATGCGAACGTTCCCAGTACATCATCCATACAGTCGTACACTACAATAAACTCACCAATATCTGAACCATCTCATACACATTTTTCCAACGACAGCGTTGGCAATGATCAGAACACTACTACCACTTGTTATGAATCATTTTCGCTGACACAACTTTAATAATATGTATTAAAATTTTATATTAATATTTCATTATTAATAAATAATTAAAATACACTGTTATTTTTTTACCTTAATGCGACTGCAAGACGTTCCACAGGTTCGATAGGTTCCCGATAATGAGTATACTGTTTTTGTATGTCTTCCTTTATGAGATTTAGAAGCTCGTCAAAACATTCGAAGTTCATCCGAAAATATAAGAAAAATCTTTCTTCGTAACTGGATATAACGTATGAAATTCTCTTTGATCCTTACGTACCATATTAACTTCGTGGAACCATTTGTTTCGTTTTTTATTTCTGAATTTCAGATCTGTGGGATCCTTAAAGGGGGAAGAGTTAAGTAGAGACGTCGCCCCATAAACTGCAAATATAACAAAATTCAAGCGTGGAAAGGTGCAAATGGAAACCTTCCCACAGAGATAATCGCTGCAAACCCTATATAAGACATATGCAACATGTTTAGAGTGTGTATTCCTTGTACGTGCTTTGTATCGCTTCATGTCAAATAAACTTTTTAAAAACATAATTTTCGAGTTTGAAAATATATCTTATATAAAAGTTTATTATTATTATTATTATTATTATTATTATTATTATAAGTACATAATATTTTTACTTTCATATTGCTTTCAGGTAAAATACATAATCCATAATAGGTTGTAGCTGCTTTCTTCCATCCATACTTTATTTTGTTTACATTTTTTTTGCAAATTATACATATATATATATATATATATATATATATATATATATATTACTTATAATGTTTTTGAAATGATAAAATAATTGAGTTTGTAAGTATTATAATTTGTTTGTCATATATAGTTTCTTCTCGTATTAAATTTTCTTTACAAAATAATTGAACATTCTAAACATCCATTTTTTCTACAGTATGATGGTGATATAAGAGTACCGAATATCTCACGATTAATTAATCTGTTTGGACTTGATTGCGTTTTATTATTAACAACAAAGCTTTGCATTACCTTGTCTGCATGCAAACCACTTTTCAATAGGTGGCGATGGACCATCAATTTGAGTTTTATGTATTGCTAAATTATAATGTTCCACACAACGTAATTTTAATATAACATTTGGGTGCAGCTTAAATTTTAAAGGAAGTTCTTTCCACATATTTTCTATACATATATCTTTTATATTTAATATATCACTTAAATATACCTCAGAAATTTGTTGACATATGTATGCAATAGATGCATATTTTTCGATTACATAAATTACATTCTTACAATCTTCTTTACTATTTTTTATTAAAAATTTATAAGAGTTATAATCTTCTTCTGATAGCAGTTTTAAATTAAAAGCAGCTGATAACAAATTGCGTGCAATAATTTTTTTCTCCATTGTTAAATTAAAGTTAAAATATATCTTTTACCTTTCACATTTAAAAGAAGACTAAAATAATTACTATCGTTTTAAACTTTTATAATAAATACTCTTGTTTAAACATATTTTTAAAAATTGTAACAAAATATTAATTCTGTTGCTATTAACAACTGAATACGTTTACCATGTAACCTCATTCTTATCAGCAACCTAGTTTAAAGGTAAATTTATTAGCTAATAAACTTATTGTTAGAATTCACTATCACAAGACGTGTTATAATATTTTTCAAAAGAAAATATGTTAATCGAAATAAGTTCATGGTTTAAGAGTAAATTAATATTTAAAAATAGATTTTATCAGCAAATATTCATTTCACACACGCACAGCTCTAACACATTATATGGATTTCTTGGCAAATTTCATAAACATTAACTGCTCCAGCGATAAGACGGTCAACGACATTGCTTTAAAATCATTATCTCAAAACGCGTGTTAAAATATTTCTCAAAAATAAAATACGTCATTCCAAATAAGTTCACGGCTATAAGGTTAAATTATTATCTAAAGATACATTTTATCAGCAAACATTCATGTCACACACAGCTCTATCCACATCATATTATATACTCCTTAACACAGTACAAGTAGCCATCGAAATTTTAAAAATAACCTAATCACAGTTGTCAGCCGGCAGACGCCCGCAAGCGGTTGTCGACCAGCAGACGCTATGGCCGTAGCCAATTCCAAAATGGCTGCGCCCATCCTTATCAATAAATACGTCCCCCGCCGTCGACAAGCCATTGCTACAGACAGGTACAAAAATAATCAACGTTATCACATAGGTAATGCAAATACACAACTTACCTGTACAAATACAAACCTGTATGTAAAAACAATAAAAATATACCTGGTAAAATAATACATTTTATTACCTACTCCCCACACCTTAAGATAAGCAAAATACCTCCTCTAATAGGTTACAAACAAACACACACCTTCAAATCTATAGGGGTACGTACACACAAGAACTAGCCTAAGAGATTACAGGGATTAATAAAGAACCACCCATAACCTAAAAACACACCCCTAAAGGGTTGCTAAAGAACTACCACTTCAAATCTATAGGGGTACACACAAGAACTAGCCTAAGAGGTCACAGGGGTTACTAAAGAACTACCCATAACCCAAAAAAAAAACACCCATAAAGGGTTGCTAAAGAACTACCATTAAATCTAAAGAGGTTGCTGAAGAACTAACTTCCATGGTACATGTCGATGGACGTTGGTCATCAGGTTTGGTCCAGAATCTGTCAAGCTATACTACTTGTTCTGGGCAAAACAGAAATGCCATCATGACAAGCATGCTCCAATAGGCAGTACAGACAATAGATCACATCCAGATCCTGGATTTGAAATGCCTACAACCTGGGCATACGCATATGGAGTGCGACTCCATGCATGCGACTATTGAACATGCATCGGTGTATGTAAAAGTCTATTGGCCAAATGATTGGATAACATTCAGTTAGTAAACAAGAAAAAATCATACATTGTGACAACACTTGATCATACGTCCATTTTTAATTATAAACATCTACAATAAAAGACAATGACTAATAAGACTGTAAATGTAGAAGGAGGTACTCTTAACTGGAAGCAGGTGAAATGGATATGAGTGCAAAAAGACAAACCCAATGTGCTACTTTATAAAAACGAATTCTGGGATGAAGAGTTTGCAGTAGTCAATACATTGAAGAAAAGCCGTAAATCAAGAGCAACGTCCAGCACTAACATGGCAGATGTACCTCCACTGTATACCTCAAAACTTCCAATTCTGAAAAGTAAATACGATAATCTCCTTTCTATGTGTTAAGGAAAGAATATTATTGTTTCACCTAAATATAAAGATTTTTATAAGTCATTACCAGTTGACGAAAATGTTCAAAGTAGTTTGGAGGACGAAATGACATTGCAGGAAGTAAAGGAACGTCAAATTAAAAGAAAAAGGAGGAAGAACTAGTTTTTATTTTGTTTACCTCACAGATTGTTTCAGTAGAATTAGGTTTTAGTTTGCTTGAAGAACTAGTTTTAATTTTGTTTACTTAATAGATTAATGTTTAAATGTATTCATAAACCATTTACTGTAGAATTACGTTTTATTTTGTTAAATTTATGAAAAATAAACACTATACTGCACATACGCCTTTTAATTTCATTGTAACTCCCATATGATTTTACATCAGATATAATCGTATCAGAAGGGCGTAAGAACCAAAACTCCATCTAATTATTACAATAAACTAATTTTATAATTATCCATTAAAAGCAAGTGTCACAATCATAATATCAACATTAAAGCAACTCTGTACTTCGAGAGAATAGAATTGCTCCAAATAGTCCAATAACTGTAGTCAAGGTAATGAAGACGGCAACACGTGGTGAATTTGATTACGCTTTATGTGTGCATGAAAATGTACCAATTGTGGTTGCAAGATGGATGGCCAATTCAGTTGTAACTGTAGCATCAACCATACACCCCGTTTTTCTTTATCTAACGCCCAGAGATATTCGGCGGCCGAAAAAAGAAAATAGCAATAAAGAGGCTTCACTCTATATAGCAGTACGAGTTCATGGGAGGCACAGACCAAATATATATGTATACAGGATTGCTATAAGGGGAAAAAATGGTGGTGGCCAATTTTCACCTGGCTTATAGATGCAGCTGTGCAAAACGCTTGGATAATTTATAGAATTCATCACCCAGAAACTTCTCAACTAAATTTCAGAAGAGAAATTGTACAGACCTATCTGAAGAAATTTCAAAATTTATCAAAGTCTTCGGGAAGACAGACATCATATTCAACAAATTCTAAAATATCTCCAGATATTCGCCTGGATGGAAAAGAACCATAAAGGTAGCTCTGTACGCACACAGTGCCGAAAATGCGACGTAGGTTTATGTATTAACTGTTTTATTCATTTTCATACTAAATAAATTTCTTTGTTGTCACATTTTAGGATAATAAAACATTCAAATCGAAATACATAACATTCTGTTTTATGTATACTTTCCACCCCTTATCGGACTAGTGTTCCATATATGGAACGGCCGCCATTTTCAAAATGGAAGGCTGTCAAACAAATTTATTGATCTACTGATGTTTATAGTATTATTTGAAGTAGTGATAAAGGTATTATGTTTATAATACCACAAATTTATAAATTCAGTCCTTAATGGGTTAATTTGTTAAAGCTTATCTTTAAAAAATAATGCAGGTATCGCTAACGCACGACAAATAATACAAGAATCTACACCATCGGGCTACACACTGGATGATTTAATTCCACTGGTGCAAACGGGAAGAAACCCGTATCGATGGAGCGTCACTTTCCAAAGAAGTGACAATAATTATCAATGTGGATGCGAATTTTTAAGAAGTGTTAAAAGAGATTTTAAAAGAACAAGTCCTGCAGGCAGTGAAATTGGTGATGTGTCAGTGCAAAATACGCTAAATAATAAATGTATAGCAGTGGAATTTTTAGTGAACTGCTACTGTAGAAAAGTACCACGAAGGCGTCGTTCTGTTTGGTTTGGTTGCTCCGGTATAGGAAACACACCGGAACCTCCATTATGCAGTAGCAGAAGTCGGTAAAATTTTGATCGTAATCGATTACGTAATGAATTGAAATAAAAGACCTGCAGAACATAACCTAAGTAGTGAGTGTACCCCCATGTTGCGCGTCAACATGTAATTAAAAACTCATTAAGACGGCGCCGGCCTTGGGAGAAAGTTTGTTATTAATTATTGATAGGAATTTGAGATAAATAAATATTTGTTTAAAAATAGATAGGAAAATATCTGTGCGTATATTGGTTAGTTTCATTTGTGCATTCGAAACTCCAAGTTTAAAAATCACTAATGAGTTTATAACTGCAATTATCTGCGACTTAAAATTTTATTGTGACAATATTTTTGGGTAAACGATGATGTTTGAATATTTGCTAATGATTGATAATTATAATCGAATGGATTTTAAAAATGTACGGTATCTGATTCTGATGGAATATTAACTGCCCATTATCTGTCACTTAAATTCTAATGTAGTTATTTTACTTTTAATGACACGATATTAGTGGATACTGTGAGTAATTGCAGATAAGAATCAATTTTAAATTTGTGAAATGGTTTGGTAATGATCTTTCAATGTTAATAAAGTAGACATATTTGGTTATGACAATTAGGTGTATTGACGAGATATTTTCGAGCAAGAAATATTTTGATGCCATATAAAAAGAATTCAAAATTATATTTCGATAGTAACTCATTGTATTGTACACTATCATCGCCATGGCTTCTACATCCGTCTTTGACTTGGACCTTCTGCCACCCTCTGGAACCGTCACCGACAAGAAGATCATCATTCATTCGAACGTTCAAGTTCTGGAACCGCGACATGCAGAAACGTTACCATCAGATGTCGAAGTTATAAACCTCGACGAAGTTCCATCACCGCTGGCTACCCAGGAGTTCATCATAATTGACGACGACCTGGTGAACGATACGGTATCGACGTTGCTGCAAAATACTCCAAAAAGGCCTAGAGAAGAGGAAGATGAAAAAATAGGAAGAAGTGAAAAGAATCGGCGACTGACTTTTTCTTCTCCTAGTTCTGAAGACGACGTGCCCTACGGGCAACAGATGATCGAAGAATTCCCTGAAGAAGCTCCCCAAGACGAATTTCCAGCATGGGATGGAGATGACCGATTGGATGTGTTGCTGGGAGCTGCGGAGGTAACCAGTTTTGCGTTTCCACACAACAAACATCTACACGACAACAACGACCGTTTGCTGGATGTGTTTGCATTTCCGCTCGAAAAAAGCAGGCGCAAGTTTATCGCCATAGGCGTCGACCCGAATCCGGAGATGCGAGTGGCTGTTTGACTAGTGGGTGACGTGATTAAAAAACTATATTTTAACATAAATGATTTTGACCAATTAATTAAATTTTCAAGATATGTAAAAAGTGAAAAAGCGTCTATTAATCGTAAATATATATCAAATAATATAGATTTCACTGTGTTGCCGAAGGGGCAGTTAAAATATAAAATTCAGAGCAAATATTTAGCATTAAATAGAGAAATTATAGACAATTTAATAAATTTAGAAGTAGCTGTACAGACAAAACTTTTAGAGTATAATGTAAAGTATTTTGGCGTACGTAATATATATATATATATATATATATATATATATATATATATATATATATATATATATATACAAAAATGATTCAAGAAGTATGTATAAATAGTTTAAGATATAAGTTTAGATATAAGTTTGTATACTGTTGTATATAAAGACACCGTAGTTTTTAAAAAATTGTTAAATGAATTGTATACATATTATTATTTCAAAACTTTGAAAGATGTGCAATGTGTGTACAAATTTATTGTAAAGGAAAATAAATATATTATTTAAAAGTGTAAACAATTTTTGTAATTTTCATCGTCATCAACTTATATCGTAAAGGTGTCGTTAGATGCAATAACTTTCGGTGTCATAATGGATCAGCAAAATTTTGATAACTTTTTTCGGATTTGCGAGTAAATTGTAGAATCGTCTCTTCGCGAAGAAGAAGATAATATCATAAATGTGCAATCCGGTCGTACTGTCAACCCCGAACAGCAAAATTTGGATGAAATTTTAAAAATCTGTGAAGAAATAAGAAATTCGTCTCTTTTTGAAGAAGATACCATCACAAGTGTACAATCCGGCGGCGGTGGAAATATAATTGAGGAAAGTGCTCCGAGATATAATATTGTTTCTGATATCCAGAGACATGCCAAAAGATTCAATATTATGGGGCGAAGAATTACGTTTAATATTACCGATCCTCCATTGGATGAAAACCCAATAACTTGGTTCTACGATGGATTGAAAGAAGTAATCCAATATGCAATGAATGTGTGCAACCCTGATGATTACGTGGGATTTATTTTTCAAACACCACGTTTGGAACATGGCCCAGCTTGGTTAAGCTACCGTCGTGCTGATCAACTACACATCGACGTCGTCTGGGAATCTTTGGAGAAGATGTTTCAAAGTAATAAAGAAGTATTTTCTGACGGTCAGTTTACAATAGAAATGACCAAAGTCACAATGCCTTCCGGAACTGGTAACCTTCGTGGTCATGGTCTTTCGTACGCAGAACTTTGCCGAAGAAAATATGGTATAATAAACATTATCAATCAGGACAATTTATGTTTAGCAAGGGATCTAGTTGTAGCAGAATCATTTATTAAAAAAGATGTTGTAGACGACAAACATGGGATACAGGGTAGGCGAGCAAGAGATTTACTGCTGAAAGCAAACGTACGTATAAATGATAATGGAGCGGGTATTACTGAACTCCCAGAATTCCAACGGTATTATACTGATTTCAATATAGTTGTATATGAATTTAATGGTCGCGGAAATGTAATTTTTGAAGGTGCGAAAGGAAAAAATCTTACACGACTGAATCTTTTGTACCATCAAAATCATTACACTGTGATTCGAAGTCTAGCCGCTGCATTTTCATGCAATTTTTTTTTATGAGCAATGCCATGTTCCTTACAATAAACGGGAGGTCATACTTGCGAAAATATTTGCGCGTATTGTTATAAGTCTCCTGCTTGCCGCCCTGTTCGTGAAATGTTAACCTGCGGAGAATGTGGAAGGAATTTTCGTGGGCAAACATGTTTCGAAAATCACATATTAACCCGGTGTAAAAGTGAAAAAAAAAAATTGTTCCCAATGTTTAAGTGTACAAAATTGCAAAAAACAGGCAGCATGTGTATGGTGAGGTGTATTGTAAACTTTGTACAAGTTATAAAGCGCCAGACCATTGTAAAAGATACTTCAAGTATAACAGGTAATAATTTATTTATTACGATTTCGAAACGACGCAGGAAAAACAAAATGGGCAAGATTTTGTACACGAAATTAATATATGTGTATTACAACAGTCATGTTCTATTTGTTGTGACATTTCCGAACTAAAACAATTTTGTAGCACATGTGGTATACGTGAAAACATTTTTACTATCTAAGATCCTTTGGAAAAAATTTTAACATATGTTTTGGCACCTCGTACTTCATTTTCTTCTGTAATTTGTGTTGCACATAACGCGAAATCCTTCGACTGCCAATTTATTTTAAAATATTTAGTAGAAGAGCAGAATATGAAACCGCAATTAATTTTAAATGGATCAAAAATTATGATGCTAAAAATTAATCATGTAAAATTTATAGACTCAATAAATTACTTACCAATGTCTTTGGCTGCCTTGCCGAAAGCGATGGACTTACCGGCAACATTAAAAAAAGGCTATTTCCCACATTTTTTTAATAAAGAAGAAAATCAAAATTACGTTGGCCCGTTACCTTCTGCTAAATATTACGGTGTAAATGATATGTCTATTTCTGCATGACAAATTTTTTTGGAATTGTACAACAAACAAAAATCGGATAAAGTTGTTTTTAATATGAAAAAAGAAATAATTGAATATTGTGTATCAGATGTCGATGTTTTGCGTCGAGCCTGTGAAAAGTTTCGATAGACTTTTATGCAGGATTGCAAAGTGTGCCCGTTTTCTGAGGCGGCAACTATAGCTTCATCCTGTGTTTCCGCCGATTGTTCTTAGACTCAGACACAATCGGTATTATTCCTCCAGGGGGTTATAGATTAAAGGATAATCAGTCCACAATAGCTTTAATGTGGCTGATTCATCAAGAAAATACGCGTGGAATTCAGATTCAACATGCAGTTAATGGTTTCAAAGCAGTTATTGGTAATAAGTTTAAAGTTGATGGTTATTACGCTGAGGGTAAATTAGTGTTTAAATTTTTAGGCTGTTTTTGGCATGGATGTACAATATGTTATCGAACAAATAGGGACAAAATTATATTTAATAATACTACAGAAACTTTAGATCTTAGATATCAGAGAACATTGGAAAAATTAAACAAAATTAAAAATTTAGGTTATACAATAATTAAAATTTGGGAATGCGAGTTTAGAAAAGATTTAAAAAATGATAAAAATTTAAATAATGAGCTTAATAATCATTCAATTTTAAATAATTTACCTATACAGGCACGCGATGCTTTCTTTGGGGGTAGAACAGGCAATACGACTCTGCATGCAAAAGCTGAGAATACTGAAAAAATTAAGTATGTTGACGTGTGTTCTTTATATCCGTTCATTTGTACATACGGCAAGTCTCCTGTTGGCCATCCAAAAAAATTTGTGGGTTCATAATGTAATAAGTTATGTCCTAGTAATAACATTCACATTGTCGAAGGATTAATAAAATGTACTATTTTACCTCCTAATGACATGTTTCATCCCGTATTACCACTCAAAGCCCATGGAAAATTAATGTTCGTTTTATGTCGGAAATGTTGCGATGAATTAGAACAGAACGATTGTAGACACGAAGACCATGACAGACAATTTACCGAAACTTGGGTTGCTGATGAAGTTCCCCGGGCAGTATCTTTAGGATACGTAATTATTAAAATTCTGGAAATATGGCAATATAAAGTGACGGTATATAACAAACAAACCAAAACCGGAGGCTTGTTTGTCAAATTCATTAATACATTCCTAAAAATGAAGCAAGAAGCTTCAGGATATCCAGACGGCTGCGATGATGATGTTAGTAAAGCGGAATATAGAGCAGCGTATTTACAACAAGAAGGAATTCAACGAGATCCCGACCAGATTGAGAAAAATGCTGGAAAGAGATCGATGGCAAAACTAAGGTTGAATTCTTTTTGGAGTAAGAAAATATATATTTTACATAATAATTACTTTACTAATGTTCATACGTATATATATATATATTTATAGGTAAATTCGCTCATGCTGAAAATAGCCCGCGAACAACGGTTTCCACTGCAGAAGAACTATATGAGCTACTGTCTAATCCGGCAATAGAAGTTCAGAGAATACTTCCTGCAGGTGAAAAGATGCTTTACGTGACTTGGCATCACCAGGAAGAAGCCATAGACCAGCTTCGTACAGTGAATGCTGTAATCGCGGCCTAGACTTCGTCTGCATGAATTTTTAGAACCTCTAGCTCATAGGGTATTATACTATGACACAGATTCTATTATATATCGCCATTCAAAAGGTCAATATGAGCCACCGACAGGTGATTTTCTCGGTGATCTTACCGATGAATTGACCTGTTACGGTAATGGTAGTTATATAACAGAATTTGTTTGCGGAGGTCCTAAATATTATGTTTACAAAGTGTTTTCCCCCATAAACAGTGAAACTCATGAAGTGTGTAAAGTGAAAGGATTTACTTTAATTATAGAAGCTCAAAAATTATTAATTTTAATTCAATGAAAACTTTAATATTAGATGCAAATCAACCAAACCCAGTGATAGTGAGTAAAAATATAAGTGTGAACTTTATGAAACGCCGATTAGTGGACAATATAAACAGTGTGCTCTACGGCGTGAAAGGATGTAGATATAATTAATTTATAGTTTTATTGTTAGTTTATTAGAATTTGTTTAATTATTTAGTATGTAAATATATAAAAAGATTATTTTAAATTTCAGTAATTTTGTGTGTGTACTCGTACATTCTAAATATATATGTATATATATATATATATATATATATATATATATATATATATATATATATATATATATATATATATATACAGGGTGTTATATTTTAATGGACCCAGCAAATATCTCGCTTATTTATTAAGTTGGCAATTTTTTTTCATATAACATGATTTATACAGGAATATGTAAGCTACTTGTTGACGGATGTACATTCCTGATACCACTTCCGGTTTATGAGCAATTAATACCTACTTTGAAATTTCAAATGGAGCATACTATATTTTTTTACAAATTTAAAAAGCGCATCAAATTTTCTTTAAAATCATGTAAAATAATCCATATGTTACATTATAAAAAATTAAAATGGCGGGCACTTTTTTATACACCTAATTGGAAAGAGAATAGTGAGACATGACTGTGGCTTAAAATAAAACAATTAACTAAAACAATTGTAACTATTATTATTAAACGAAATAATATTTTTTGTCATAATAATACAGAAAATAAGAATAAGGAACACAAGCTACAGTCATGGCTCACTATTATCTTTCCAATTAGGTGTATAAAAAAGTACCCGCCATTTTAATTTTTAATAATTTAACATATGGATTATTTTACATGATTGTAAAGCAAATTTGATGCACTTTTCAAATTTGTAAAAAAATATAGTATGTTCCATTTGAAATTTCAAAGTAGATATTAATTACTCATAAACCGGAAGTGGTATCAAGAATGTACATCCGTCATCAAGTAGCTTACATGTTCCTGTATAAATAATGTTATATGAAAAAAATTGCCAACTTAATAAATAAGCGAGATATTTTCTGGGTCCATTAAAATATAACAGCCTGTATATGTATACATATATATATATATATATATATATATATATATATATATATATATATATATATATATATATATATATATATATATATATTGTAACGTATTTTTCGAATACGTGTAAGAATGTTGGCGTATGGTTGCTCGGGCGCCAACGGTTCGGTAGCTGATTTGGAGACAAGGTTCGAAGAGAAATAAAAGAACAATGGTATTGGTAGAAAGGCTGATTTATTATTCCAAGCTCAGGTACAAGAGGTCCTACGGCTGGGCGTTCCGGGTGACTATTTCGGACGGGGACGGTATGTTCTGGGGAAACGACGCTTGGCGTCGTTGCGGCTGGGTAACGGAAAGTTGATCGGATACGGTAAGGGTTATAATGCCCTAAAGTACGGAGTCCAAAAACGGAGCTTTCGGGAAAAAGATGCTCGGCGTCGCGGTATCGGTGAGGTAGAGTGCGTCAAAACAAGGCGGTATTGCTTTCCAAGATGCGAGGATTTCGAAACTGTCGTTATCTCAAAAACGACGCCCGGCGTCATGGCGCCGATGTCGCGGGATTTTGCGAGGAAGTGACGTGGATGCGTTTCCTGGTGAGCGGGAGCGAAAAATATGAGTTTCCCCAAAACGACGCCCGGCGTCGCGACGGCGATACGTCAGATCGCTTGCCGGTGGTAAGCTAAACACGTTTCCGAGGAGTGGTTTTTCACTTTTCGGTTTTCTCGAAAACGACGCCCGGCGTCGCGACGTCGATATGTCGCGACGCTTCCTTATACCGAGTAGTATCCGAATCTGAGGTTTTCTCGAAAACGACACCCGGCGTCGGGACGGCGTCGACAGTCGGTATTGGCCCTGGATGGTCACGCACCCTATTGGCGACGTCAACGCTCGGGTTTACACGCCGGCGGCGTGGATGCGCTGAGGAGGTTGATCTCACCACAGGCCACTATCAGAGATGAAAACGGGGGTGACGTCGGTGTGGTAGCGTCGGGTCACTTGCAATGGCTCTGGATAGTCACGCACCTTGGCGACGTCAACGCTCGGGTTTACACGCCGGCGGCGTTGATGCGCTGAGGAGGTTGGTCTCGCGACGTGCCACTACAAGCGACGTTGCTCGCGGAAAAAAAAATATACTCTGGGTGTACGGGTGACGACGGATTCACCGTGGTGACTCTGGTGTTGCTCAGAAATGTCCCCCAAGAGACGCTCTAAGCCACGCAACGAATCACGACGATGGGCAAGACAGTAACAATAACTTCGCGAGGAGCTCACGGCGGAAGTCCAAAAACAACGGTTTGCTCACCTGGAGAAATTCTACAGGCCTGCTGGAGAAGACGGAGACGATTTCTTTGCGGAATACTAGTGGTTTACACACACTGAATTTACATCTCGGCGGCGCGGCTTTTATAGCCGGAGGCTGGATATTCAGGCTTTAGCTTGTTTTGCAAATGTAAGAAATCAAAAAGAGCACGTGTGATTTCAACCAAAATTTGGAAAAAAATGGAACGCGGACTTCTAGTTGGAATATTTCGCTCATACATAGTGTAAACGGTGTACTTTACGTCCGGCATGCTAAAGAAAAGTTTTCCGCGTCGCGTGAAACAGGATAGCGCGGCAATAGCGGTTTGAGCTAATATACTTGTGACAGATCACATCGTCACATCCCCGGGTTACTTCGGGAAAAAAAAAAAGGAATGACGGACAAGGACGGTAGCCGGAAGGCCCTTTTACAAAAAAGAAAAAAAATAACAAAACTTGAACACCCAATAGAAAAAAAAAATTATCCTAACTACCAAACTTAATAACTAGAACTACTAAACTAAATAATTAACTAATTTAACTAAAACCTAAATACTTTGTCCACAAGTGGCACTTAACGTGTCCAACCCTTGGCAAAAAGGGGCACTGCACTCACGGTTGGGGAGGGGTTCAGCGTCGCAGCGGGGGAATGGTGATCCTCCTGCCGTTGGGGAGCCGCATCCGTAACCTCTTCGTCAGCGGGACTCCTCGGGGCCTCAGGGACTGAACCCAGGTGTGGTAGTCCTGGCGCTGGGCTTCGGCTGGCGACAGGACCGGGGGCGGAGACGCCTGACGCGTTGGAGGGACTACGGGCGGCTCTTCTCTTTGGGGACTCTCAGGATGTGGACTCAAGGACCTCAAGATGTCCCAGAGTTCCTGGACGGCTTCTGGCACGGAGGGTTGGGCTGCTTGGCTGCTAGACGCGATGGGAGGAGGTTGGCGATCCTGGAGGTTTCCGGCACGTTCTTCTTGGATCGCATCACCTTCGGAATCGGACGGCAGCGGTGATGCGGTCAAGTCGATGACGTCCTCTAAGGGGGACGGCGACCGGTACGGCCGGATTACAGGTGGCGCCTGTAATTTGGGCGGGTAAGGTCCAAAGCGAGCGATGAGGGCTTTTCGGAGGGCCTCATCGCCATCACCGGGCTTCCAATCGGGGACCTTGGGCTGCATGGGCTCGGTGGCTGGTGGTGGTGCAGTGCGGGCTGGGCGGAGGAGACGGTTTTCTAAAATCCTTATCTTGGGTCGGGTGACCCGTCCTGTTGCTGGCAGCTTGCTGGTGTTGCTGCCTGCCCTACCTCCCACCCTAGCAGGACGGGTTGGTCGACGGATCCACGAGGCTGGTGCTTGACTCATTCTGGAGAAAACGGAATCGTGATGCGGTGAGTAAACGATCGCCGGTGATCCCATAGCTAGTTTGCAACTCGGTCAGGCGTTCTCGAAACATAATGGGGCCGGTTTTACCATAATAGTGCACGTTCCATTTACGTATCATTTCGCATAGTTGAGCAGGTGTCGTTTCGGCCGACGGTTTTTCAGCGGACGCGGCTGTATCTACGGATTCTTCTTTGTCGGCGAGTGTAGTTATCTTGGTATAAAAATCAACCATGCGTTTACGTAGTTCTTCCACGGTTCCGGTATCTTCAAGGCCATAACGTTGTAGTTCCTCTTGGAGTTCCTCCTTCTTGAGGACATATATCCATTTAGTACCCATTGTCTCTTTTCAATGTCCCTGCTCGGGCGCCAATTTCTGTAACGTATTTTTCGAATACGTGTAAGAATGTTGGCGTATGGTTGCTCGGGCGCCAACGGTTCGGTAGCTGATTTGGAGACAAGGTTCGAAGAGAAATAAAAGAACAATGGTATTGGTAGAAAGGCTGATTTATTATTCCAAGCTCAGGTACAAGAGGTCCTACGGCTGGGCGTTCCGGGTGACTATTTCGGACGGGGACGGTATGTTCTGGGGAAACGACGCTTGGCGTCGTTGCGGCTGGGTAACGGAAAGTTGATCGGATACGGTAAGGGTTATAATGCCCTAAAGTACGGAGTCCAAAAACGGAGCTTTCGGGAAAAAGATGCTCGGCGTCGCGGTATCGGTGAGGTAGAGTGCGTCAAAACAAGGCGGTATTGCTTTCCAAGATGCGAGGATTTCGAAACTGTCGTTATCTCAAAAACGACGCCCGGCGTCATGGCGCCGATGTCGCGGGATTTTGCGAGGAAGTGACGTGGATGCGTTTCCTGGTGAGCGGGAGCGAAAAATATGAGTTTCCCCAAAACGACGCCCGGCGTCGCGACGGCGATACGTCAGATCGCTTGCCGGTGGTAAGCTAAACACGTTTCCGAGGAGTGGTTTTTCACTTTTCGGTTTTCTCGAAAACGACGCCCGGCGTCGCGACGTCGATATGTCGCGACGCTTCCTTATACCGAGTAGTATCCGAATCTGAGGTTTTCTCGAAAACGACACCCGGCGTCGGGACGGCGTCGACAGTCGGTATTGGCCCTGGATGGTCACGCACCCTATTGGCGACGTCAACGCTCGGGTTTACACGCCGGCGGCGTCGATGCGCTGAGGAGGTTGATCTCACCACAGGCCACTATCAGAGATGAAAACGGGGGTGACGTCGGTGTGGTAGCGTCGGGTCACTTGCAATGGCTCTGGATAGTCACGCACCTTGGCGACGTCAACGCTCGGGTTTACACGCCGGCGGCGTTGATGCGCTGAGGAGGTTGGTCTCGCGACGTGCCACTACAAGCGACGTTGCTCGCGGAAAAAAAATATACTCTGGGTGTACGGGTGACGACGGCTTCACCGTGGTGACTCTGGTGTTGCTCAGAAATGTCCCCCAAGAGACGCTCTAAGCCACGCAACGAATCACGACGATGGGCAAGACAGTAACAATAACTTCGCGAGGAGCTCACGGCGGAAGTCCAAAAACAACGGTTTGCTCACCTGGAGAAATTCTACAGGCCTGCTGGAGAAGACGGAGACGATTTCTTTGCGGAATACTAGTGGTTTACACACACTGAATTTACATCTCGGCGGCGCGGCTTTTATAGCCGGAGGCTGGATATTCAGGCTTTAGCTTGTTTTGCAAATGTAAGAAATCAAAAAGAGCACGTGTGATTTCAACCAAAATTTGGAAAAAAAATGGAACGCGGACTTCTAGTTGGAATATTTCGCTCATACATAGTGTAAACGGTGTACTTTACGTCCGGCATGCTAAAGAAAAGTTTTCCGCGTCGCGTGAAACAGGATAGCGCGGCAATAGCGGTTTGAGCTAATATACTTGTGACAGATCACATCGTCACAATATATATATATATATATATATATATATATATATATATATATATATATATATAATTTTGCTAATAATATGTAAACTTTTTACAAAAATTATGGCTGATCGCATCCAAAAATACCTGGAAATCAATGACATACTTAGTGATAATCAAATGGGATTTCAAAAAGGACGAAGCACAGTAGACAGCATATTTACTTTAACATCAATAATTCACTTACACCTAAGACTAGCAAAAAATACTGTATTTGCTATTTTTGTGGATTTTAAAGGCTCTTTCGATTCCGTGGATCACACAATACTTTGGAATAAATTATATGGAGTCGGAATAAGTTCAAAAACCATAAGACTAGTTCAAAATTTATACAGAAATGCAGCAATAATCTTTAAAAATGCATATGTAAGTTCTAATAAGAGCGTAAATATTAGCCAGGGCGTATTGCAAGGAAAATTTTTATCACCCATTCTTTTTTCAATTTACATAAATTACTTGGAGGAATACCTTCGTGATGCAGGCGTTTCTGGGCTCAATATTGACGGGTTTAAAGATCTATCAGTACTAGCATACGCAGATGATCTGGTGATATTAGCACATTCTCCGTTAGACACCCAAAAAAAGCTAGACTTATTAAAAAAATACTGCGAAACAAATATAGTTGAAGTTCATACGAAAAAAACGAAAATTTTGCTATTTCACAAAGCTCGTACTAAAAAACAACTTTTTAATTTTAAGTATGTGGCAGAAAATATAGAAGTTGTAAACAGGTTTTGTTATTTAGGCGTAATTTTCTCAGGATCAGGTAAATTCTTAGAAGCAACAAACCAAGCTATAAATAAGGCAGCGGCAGCTACCAATTCCGTAAGCAATATATTGGCTAAGGGGTCATCCAACATGTGGGAGGAGAAAAGCAAATTACTAAACTCAATTGTAAAAGCAACTTCGTTGTATGTAGTTGAAGTGTGGGGTTTAAAGTACTGCGAAATGCTGGAATATTGTCAATTACGGTTCGTAAAAACTATGTTATTCTGTGCTAAAAATACCCCAGCTTTTATGCTTAGAATTGAAACCGGATTAAAACATATAAAAGTCGAAATTGTGAAAAGAGCACTAAATTTTTGGGCTAAAATTCTAAGTTTAGAAGAGTCGCATATAGTAAAAACCGTTTATAATAGGCTATATATTTTGGACAAAAATTCTAACAAGGTAGAATTTAATTGGGTCTCACAATTTAAAGTACTTTTTGCGGATTTAAATTTTGAGTAAACGTGGCTAAATCAAACCATAAGTAAAAAAGAAATGTGTTGTTTGTTAAGTTCTTTGGAAATGTGGTTAAAACAAAATGATATAACTTTATTGAATAGTTCCAAATATAACAATTTTTACAAAGAGATTGCAAATCTTACACCCCAAAGTTATTTGAATTTAAATGTTTCCTTTAATAAAAACGTTTAATTGCCCAAATTAGATTATGTGGCCAGTATACCTTCTCATTTTCAGTTAATAGCATATTTTATCGGATAGATGCTAAAAAGAACTGTATGGTTTCTAATTGTGAGGAACTTGAAAGCATACATCACTTTCTTTTCGTATGCCCCATATACCAGCCGTTGAGACGTACATGGAAAAATTTCTTCAAAATATAAATAATTCACATTATGTAGAGTTGTTAACGAATTTAAACAGTGATAAAATAAACAATATTTTCTATTATGTAGTCGGTGCACACAATCTAAGGAGCTTCTGTCTCAATAATTATTTAGCACTATATATCTTATTTATTTGAAAATGTAAGTAACAGTATTTTTGTTCTTATATTAATTTATCATAAACAATGTTTAACAAATATTTTTCCGTTCCAAAGATAATCTGATAACCTTGGTTTTAGTATTCTAGTATTTATCCATTTTTGTTTGGCAGTATGACTGTTATATTATGTAAATTAAATATAAACATGTATAATATGTTTTTTTTTGTAATTTGTGCAGCTATATATTCTGGGAATTTTGTTCCATATGGTAGTAGATATTATATATATAATCTTTTTGATGGAATTTTTTGTAATTTATGCAACTATATATTCTCGGTATTGTGATATATTTTTTTGTAATTTATGCCTTGGTATTTTGTTTCATATTGTGCTGTATTAACTCTCTTTGAATGATTATGTATATTCTTCATTTATATAAAAAAATTTGTCCTTTTTTCTTTGAATGCCAATCATTGTTAACAATAAATTATACATACATACATACATACATGAAAACTTTAATATTAGATGCAAATCAACCAAACCAAGTGATAGTCAGTAAAAATATAAGGTGTACCGGTGACCATAGTGTAAATACAAAGCCTGAAGCAAAAACTTACAGTATAAACTTTATGAAACGCCGATTAGTGGACAATATAAACAGTGTACCCTACGGCGTGAAAAGATGTAGATATAATTAATTTATAGTTTTATTGTTAGTTTATTAGAATTAGTTTATTTATTTAGTATGTAAATGTATAAAAAGATTATTTTAAATTTCAGTAATTTTGTGTATATGTACTCGTACATTCTAAATATATGTATATATATATATATATATATATATATATATATATATATATATATATATATATATATATATATATATATATATATATATGTCGGAGATTGTAATATCAAAGCATGTCGTAACGATCATTTAATGAATCAAGTATTACATGAATCACTTATAATCTTTTAATTGTATTGTCGTAATCGAAACGTCAAGCATTGTAGGCTATAATGCTTGGATGGAATCAGTGTGTAGCGGTGCTCAGAGAGTGAGTGCAGGTCCGCCTCGCTAAGATCATCACGTTTATATTATCGCTGTGGTTCTGAAATAGTGTTGGTCGACATAGAGTTTGCCAGTGATACTACCCCGCGACATCAGAAGTGGGATTCGCCTGCGATCCACAATATTGTATGTGGGTGTTTGTTCTGTTGGTGAATTATAAAGTGAAGTGTAGGGCCAAGCAGGTTAAGATGGAAAGGCCGTCTAGCAATTTTTGCAGGTTTTCATCCTAGGGCATTGACCAGTAACAAGGATTCCGTCTGTGTCCCACCCGGAGAATGGTGACGTAATTACAAGAGCTGGTTAAGTAGAACCGTGAGTAATGAGTACTGAATTTATTTTAAGCGATCTTCCAATACTGGTAAGAGATTTTATTACAAAGCTCAAGATATCGTTGTGAGCTATGTTGGTGGCAATTGGGTTGCTGTTGTAATAAAAGCAATTCGGTCAGTTGCTTGTTGAAAAACGAGAGACGAAGTCGAGTTTGTTGTTTATGATATTGTGATGGCCGATGATCCGGATTACCGATCTCCATATATGTTATTTAAGATATTATTTATGACAGTAGGTGTTCATGGCAGTTGTTATATTTTGATTGATGTTTTGTCATTGAGCTTGTATGACGTAATAAGTATTTCATTTTTGGTAGCTAGATTCTACTCCTTTACATCGTCTGCGACGTGACAATATTATTAAACTGAATGTAGGTCATGTAGTCACAGATCGGGAGTATCAACCAGTTTTCGATTTAGTTAGTTATTTGTGAAATATCAAACGAACTAATACAAATTCCTTAAAGTGTTTCGGTATATCAAGAAAGATTGTAAAATGTTTTCATTGTACAAGTTTCGCAAACTAACAGACACGTTGAGTAGGTACACTGCAACCTTGAGACACTTGATATATCGTTACTTACTTTTTATCCAGATATGACCGATGCGGGTGCAGAACCATGGTGTACCGAAATATAAATTATAACATTAAAATTTCACTGGGGATCTTCAGTGAAGATAGTTAATGGTGGAAATATGTTGGAAAACTATGCTAAAGATTAATATTTTATTAACTGCAGATAAAGTTTACTGAGCTACAAATTGTTATTATCATTATAAGGTTGAGGGCTTTAAGCGCTGGTGACTTTTGTCACCACGACCAGTAAGATCTGCTTTAGCATGTTTTGACTGAATGTCTGGAAGCCACTTCAAAATTTTGATGAACTGAAATTTGGTATATTATAAAATAATGACTAGTAAAGATACTTGTCATAATTCAAAATCCCTTTTGTTAAGAGCTGATAACTCTTTAACGTTCATCGTCGAGGGTGAAATGAATATCTCCAGGCTATGAATTATGGCTTTTCAAGTATCCACAGGAAATGCCTAAGACTCGCTTATACTACGGTACCCATTTTAGCTTTGATTCACAAGTGAAAGCAGCCTGGTTATCTGACGTTATGTAGATTGCTTCTCCTTTGAGAGCTTGTTTAAGTTTAATGAGCACACAGATTTATTGCTTGAGATATAATGAAACCGTTGTGTATGGATTCCTTTATTTGGCAGCACGGACCAAATAAAATCGATCCAGTTTCTGCTGACTCTAGTTTAGAAATATCCGTAAACCAGGACAGAGAGTCTATTTGGAAGAGCGGCCTTACTACTGTCCATCGAAGGCGATTACCAAAAACTCTCTTGTGTAGCTTTTGTTTAAGAAGTTATGAGTGGCCTACGAGATCTCCAAGCTTGAAGTGTTTTGTCTTGCACAGTGCAAAGACGTTGGCCCCAGAATCAATTCCATTACTGCACTTGGACAGGTATTCATAGCGCCTGTGGTATGTGATACAAAGAAAAACTATCGTTGTGCTTCCGGAAAGACGCTTGTGCTGTGTTTTGTTACATTTTTGCCGCCATACTAATGATGCATGAGTGATCATTGGTCCAAATACGGTCATGTATGGCCAGTGGTTCGTTTCTGCCTGCAATCTCTAGTTTTTGCTAGAAGGACAGCGGCTTGTGTCCGAGGCTGCTACGGGATTTGTTTTGATGATTTTGTTAATGTATAAATTGCATGTGGACTTTTGAGTATTCAGGTATCTGCGTTGACATTAAGGGTAATGTGATTGAAGTGAGAGATCGATGCATTCGATCAGTTACCGTACGATGATGCTATTTGGGAAATATATTGTTGACAGTGGCGGGAGAGCTGTAATTATGGACGAAGTCTGTACCAGTCTGTCTCGAAATAATAAGCCAGAATGGGCGAGCATCCTGCCCAAGATCTACGAATGATGCGATGTGTAGCACTGATAGTGAGAGAATGTATTGGATGTACCGTGTTAGCGTGAATAATATAGCGCTGTGCAGACAGTTCAAATCTGAGTGAACTTTTATTAATTGTTCATGGTATAATTTGTATGAAGTTATTCAAGTTCCTGCACGTCCATGTTTCAAAACCCTGAGTCGTTACGGATGGAACTTTCATGAATATTGAAATTTAGGTACAAATATGGTAGTGGTTTGAAGTAGTCCCTGAGTGTATTCCCAGAACATACTATATGACTTTATTGAATTTCCCGTGAGCATGGTCGTAGCTATAGAACTTGGCGTTTTGGTTTTGATGGGGCTGTGGCCGATCAGGCTCCTCGTGACCGTTTTCGGGGTGACCATTCCAGTTTTGTCAAATTGTGAATTTGTTGAATGTTTAAATTGTGGCAAGCTAGATCATCCGCAGAGGAGTTGCACAGGATAGCTGGTGCCCGGACTGGAGCCTGACACGGTTGCGAAGCAGACTGTTTTACCTGAAAAACAATTGAGCAACAGAAATCTGTCAGCCATTGGAAGCAGAGAAGTCTGACAAGACGGGACTTGCTTTTCAAATGTTTGTCTTAATGTTTGGGACGCCTAAGTGCAGCGTGATGGACGCTGGGACAAATTGCTTTAAAATGTTATGATCGTATCCAAGGATAAATTTAATTGAAGAAAGTTCATCGGATAATGGATATAAAGGAAGATAAAAAAAAAAATTGTTTCTACATCTCCTCTTGCAAACGTTTCGGTATATTATTTTACCTTCATCAAGTGCTACAATAAAAATATTTGAAATCAACAACAATCGTTTTCCAGAGTATAATCAAACAATAATAAACAACAAGTTTAAATAAAAATAAAAAAAATACCTGTGAGATATGCAGGCCAAACGAGAAACATTATAATGGAAAGCATCACCTGTGACAGTGTAAGATCAACTGACTAAAACTTACTAACCTCCAATAAGAGCAAAAACCAACTTGTCAAAAAATTAAACTAAAAAACACTAAGCCAGAATACAGTTAGGAAAACGAAAAGAAGAACTATCTGTTTGAATTATTTAACAAATTTAGAACATTTTGATAGCTCTAAGTATTATTTACATAACACATGAATCCATGTTCTAATTTTTAAGTAGAGCGGTTCATGCGTACAATAATGAACCTTCTGGAGGTTGAGACCACAATTTAGTTAGGCTAATCGAGTGGATCGTTGAAAATCCACAGGGGTGACTAAAACTTTGAAGAGCCGACAAACTTTTATAACAAAAGTGGCTAAGGAGTAATTGAGGCGTTGGTCTTGAGATTGGTTATTTTCGTTAAATTCTTTAGAATTATTAACCGTGATGGAAGATGACATGCTACTGAATGCCTCTGTCATGGTGTTTCGGTATGCTACTCTGATACCTCTGCCGAAGGTAACATGCTAACTAGGTGCCTCTGTCGTGTGTGTTTTCCAGTAAATGAATTGGGAAGCGTGGCCTAAGACGACGAGCTAAGTTTTCGATTTGCCATAGGATTTCTGATTTAGGACCTGAATGTTAGCAAACCAGTAATAATTTGTTTTGTATGTTCTAAAGGCCCATGACTCTAATCGCACTTATAAATACGCACATGACCAAATTAGAAAAATGTCAGATAATAATGATATTTCTTCCCTAGGAACTGACGAAGAGCCAGGTTCTACACAAAATAATTAAAACTAGAATTGTCTATAGTATAATGAGGGTGTTCCATTGCTAGGTAAGCAATGACGGTGTGGTTTTCCTGAGCTGGATAAGCGATGACGGAATAGTGTTCCATTGCTGGGTAAGCAATGACGGTGTGGTTTTCCCGAGCTGGTTAAGCGATGACGGAAGGGTGTTCCATTGCTGGGTAAGCAATGACGGTATGGTTTTCTTGCGCTGGTTAAGCGAAGATGGAATAGCGATCGATTGCTGGTTAAGCAATGATGGTCTGTCGCTGTTGGACAAGCTATAACAATGCTTTAATACTGATATTGGTAGTCATGTATTTACTGGTGAAATGTATTGTCACAGAATTATGTTTTGTTTGACGTCTTGTAAAAAAAGGCGTCTATTAAATAATTTAGTGTACTATAGCTAAATTTTGAGCTTGATATAAATGTGAACAAAGTTGTAACTATTTGAGCACTTATTGGTCAGAGATATCCGAGCGAAAATACTGTGGATAAATTCTTTGTTTTCAGATAGTTCACACGAGGACGTGTGAAACGTCAGAATGGCCGTGTCGGAGATTGTAATATCAAAGCATGTCGTAACGATCATTTAATGAATCAAGTATTACATGAATCACTTATAATCTTTTAATTGTATTGTCGTAATCGAAACGTCAAGCATTGTAGGCTATAATGCTTGGATGGAATCAGTGTGTAGCGGTGCTCAGAGAGTGAGTGCAGGTCCGCCTCGCTGAGATCATCACGTTTATATTATCGCTGTGGTTCTGAAATAGTGTTGGTCGACATAGAGTTTGCCAGTGATACTACCCCGCGACATATATATATATATATATATATATATATATATATATATATATATATATATATATATATATATATATATATATATATATAGCAGTTAGGGGTTAAAAATCAATTATTAGTATATATATATATATATATACTAATAATTGATTTTTAACCCCTAACTGCTCTGGTGGGGCGTACCCCTGGCAGCCTAAAAATAGCCGTAGTTCCTTGAAATGTGGTTAGATGTCATTGACGCTCTATGTAATTCTAGTTTGTGAGGTGAAGTAACTATTGCAACACGTGTATCTGTGCAAAAAAAAATTATAGGTGTTTTATAGAGCCAAAAGTGTTGAAATACCCCAGAAGAGCGTAAGTGTTACTAAATTTTAGATTTTTTTGCTTTATTTATAAAAATTTCATTGCTAATGTTTTTATTTGGGCTTAAATTTTGGTGATAACCTATTTTTATTTTAGTATGGCATTTTCACGGGGTTTGACGGCGGATGTTCTTCGCGCTATTATCGACGATCCAAACTTCTTTGATTTAGATGAAGAAACTGATGCAGAACTTGATCAATTTATTGATAGTGAACATGATACTAGCTCAGAAGCTTCTTCAAATGATACCGGCGCAGAATCAGATGAAGATGAACGCGACAAAACCTATTTTTATGGGAAAAGGCAATGTTTTAAATGGCCAAAAGCTGCTCCAAAAACCACTCGTACTCGTGCAAATAATATTGTTTTACACCTTCCGGGAGCGAAAGGTGCTGCTAGAAATCTTGACCAAGCAGACGTTGAAGCTGCTTGGAAATTATTTATTACAGACGAGATTTTAAATATGATTTTAATTAATACAAATGTTAAAATTGACGAAGTGAAAAACAAATACGCAGAACTACGTCCGTCATTTACAAAAAATGTCGATATGGTGGAACTGAAAGCTTTCATTGGTTTATTGTATTTATCTGGTACAATGAAATCTGGCCGGGAAGATGTCATTGGTTTGTTTGCATCCGATGGTAGAGGACGCGACATATTCCGTGCCACTATGAGCAAGCTCCGTTTTCTTTTTATACTATCGTGCCTTCGTTTTGATTATGCGGCAACTAGAGAAGACAGAAAAGCTAATGATGAGTTAGCTGCTATCAGAGATGTGTGGGATACATTTATAAGCAATTGTAAAAAATATTATGTTCCAGGAGAAAATACAACAATTGATGAAATGTTAGTTCCATTTCGGGGCAGATGTTCCTTCCGCATGTACATGCCAAAGAAACCTGAAAAATATGGAGTAAAAGTAATGTGCCTGTGCGATTCCCGCACATTTTATTTATGCAATGCTTTTGTCTACACGGGAAAAGAAATTAGACAGAATAATAGCCTTTCCGTTCCTACAAACGATGTGTTGAAGCTCATACCGGTTATTGAAGGGACCAACCGAAATATCACTGTGGATAATTGGTTCCTATCAATCGAATTATGTTACCAATTAAATGCAAAACGTTTAACAGTTGTAGGAACTTTAAAAATGAATAAACCGCAAATTCCAAATGAATTCAAAGCTAGTAAGAATCGTGCAGTAAATTCTACCTTATTTGGGCATACAAATGATAAAACGATTTGTTCATATGTGCCACGAAAAAACCGGGCAGTAGTTTTACTCTCCACCATGCACCATGATCAAGCTGTCGATTCTGAAAATAAAAAACCTAACATAATTACTGATTACAACAAAACAAAAGCGGGAGTTGATACGCTTGATCAACTCTGTGCTAATTATTCGGTCGCACGACGTACTCGACGTTGGCCAATGGTCATTTTCTTTTAAATCCTAAATATAGCAGGCGTTAATAGTGGAATTTTACTCTACTGTACTCAAGATTTAGATGCAACCATGGATACTAAACGAAGAGATATGTTAATTAAGCTTGGAATGTCTCTGATGCGACCACATATTGAACGACGAGATGTTCGCCCTTTACCACGTGAACTACGGGATGTTGTATTGAAACTTGGTGGGACACCACTTCCTACAAGGGTCTTAGAACAGGGCCCAATTCGTTTCGATAGGTGTGAATTTTGTCCGAGGAAAGATGAACGCAAAACTAAAAACGTATGTGTAAAGTGCGAAAAACATATATGTGCACGTCACGTGAACTTTGTTTACAATAATTGCATTTAATTATTGTGTAAATTTATTATAAAACTTTGTTACTTCGTTCCTTAATGTTTTTGATGACAAAATAAATTTAAACTATTAATAGTACAATTTATTTGATTGGGGTTCGCTGATACCCCACCAGAATATGAGTGTTATTCTATTTCACCAGTGTAATTCAGGTTTAATAACATTTTAATTACTTAACTTGTATATATAAATATGTCTGAAGTGTTTAACTGTCACTTTGCAATCCAAGTTTATACTATTTACGTAAACCAGCAATATATTCAAGCATGGCGGTGGCTGAAGTTTCCAAAAATTACGTCGTACAAACATCTGAGAATTGGGATGATGAAGATTTTCCTACTTATAAACCGTTAGAGAATATAAGAAACAAGAAAATTCTTTTATATCCAAGTGCAAAGAGAACTTTCCGTATGCAGGGAAGAAGAAGATAGCAGAATTTAACCACCGTGATAAGCCCACACAGCGACAAAATGGTAGAGGAATGTAAATAAAATTAATTATGTATACTGTATAAAATATATTTATTTGTCATATTTACAAAATAAAATATTTATTAACAATTAGTGACTTTTATTGAAATTATAAAAAAAACATGTACCTTACAAATTCATCATTTTCATGTTGATTATTATTGAACAAATTTATAAAATCATTATGTTTATAAAAATTTATTCGAAATAAATACATTAAATAGTAATAACCACAAACAGATGATGTGAAGTCTTGCAGAGTGTGTTTTGTAAGTCCACTTCTTTGTGTTTCTCTTGAGGAAGTCTCTATGTTGTTGCACATACGATGATCGTCCATAACTATCGAAATAAGTACCATATCCCTCTCGATCAATAAAAATTGCTATCCAGTGGGTACCAGGTAAAGTATCAGAGTCTGTATTAACTATAATGGCACATGGAAAATTAACTTGCCGTGGTAAATTGTTAGCAGCATAAACACCAAAGTCGCATGTATTTTTGAAATATTTTCTGAGTATTCTTTGTATAAATGTAGCATTCATTTTGTTTTAATGGTACAAATGCTTTCATCAAACTAAATTTCATTTCAGAGTTATATGATTATATATGCATAGGGGAGTAGTAAATAAGACAATATATTAACATTTAAATATACATATATTATTATTATTTAAAAAATACAAATACACTTAATTAACTACCATAATCTACAATTACATTTCTATTCTTATCAATTTCAATAATGTTGTCAAATTGAGCGTATATAACACAATTTACTGTCTCTGTTAAAGAAGACTCAAAACCAACTTCGATACTTAAAGAACCATGACGTGTCAAATTCCAATGTGTCATTGAATTTGCTGAAAGGTCTGGAGTTAGATCAAATGCTGCTAAACAGTAACCATCTGGATAACTGGCTCTGTCAATCTCGTTCCCGCTGTTTCCAAAATGTATGCCTGTTCCGGTATAATAATGTATTGTACATTTGAATGTATAACTTTGTATCACCAAATGAAGGTTGTAATGGATTCGATGGTAGCTGCTGTCCATTTACACATAGCGACAAGTCATTTATTTTAAAAAAATTAAAGTTATAGGGATTAGTTTTGTAATCGCCGTTGAATGCCTTATTAGATACAAATCCAAGTATGTATCTCTTAGGAAGCTGGCCTAAGAAAATATTATCCATAGACTTTCCTTGAATCCCCGCTGGGATGGTAACTGCTTTCACTTCGGCTCTAGTTACGGGATACTTAGCAGTAGACAATTCCAAGGCTTTATTATGCGCCAAATAAACCCTTTGTGACGTACCTACCCCTGTGTTGGGTTTCCTGTTACTGCTTTCGGGCGCCATTCTGTGAATTGTCTGTTTTAGGGGTAGTTTAGGATTGCGGATAGCTAGTCGGAGGTCCAGAATTATTATTTATAAATGATTGTGAAATTTGTAAAACTTAAACATTTTATTAACACACACCAAATGTACAAACATGTAACTAAAATAAAAAATATGTCTTGAAAATCTGTCGGTTTGACTTTAACTTTAAATTTATGTAACTTGGTATATATTTACTGTACTTGACTGGAATCCTGTCTCTGAGATGACACTCTCGCTCGGATTCAGCGATTATCTCGCTGAGGGCAGTGTCGTTGAGTTCTAGACTACAGAAGCTGCAGGTAGACTGGTCCTCTTGTATAGCCGAAGCAGCTATCCCAAGAAGTGACTTCTTAGCCGATGCAGCTATTGTAAGAAGTGACTTCTGAAGCTCCGCGAGTGGTATTTATACCCAGATTTGGTGAGATTCGGTTGAAATTTGCGCGTTTAGAAGAGGGAGATGTTACCGGCCATCTGATTCGTGCGGAGGCGGAGTAGTGTCGCGATGTCTGATGGGCTGAAGCCCGGGTTTGTAAACTGTTTATTTTGTGTCTTTAAAAAATTAAGCAAAAAATAAATATCCAGTGTTTTTGTGAAGGTTATCATCAGGTAAAATTAAACAATACAAATAGCACATGAATACAATAAATATAATAAATATATTGCTGTTTGCCTTGAAGTCAGCGGCTGACCGTAGCGCCAACATCGCTCAGCTGTTCTTACAGTTGTCAAATGGATTTCCCGGGTGGTTTTCTCCAAGTTCTGTGCAGGGAATTGTGTCCTTAAGGATCCTATTGTTGTCCAGACAGCTAGGCCCGGCCCGTGGATTATAGGTGTGCCGGTTGGCAGTAGTTGTACATCCTCACTTATAACCTGTAAGTTTTCTAAGCGTGTATTGATGAAAAACATGATTTCCATCCCGATTTCTTAGCAAAACTTCAAGAAAAGTGTCGAACGATGTTCTCTGCCCTGAATGCGAAGCTCATGGACCGGCTAGGAAGAATGGAAATCGCCGTGAAGACTGTGAACTTGGAGTTTTGACCAACTCGTGTCCATGGAGAACTATGGCTCTGTATGTCGTCTTTTGCCGGGAAATTTAAAGAAAATTGACGAATATATGTGACTTCGTCACACCTTGGATCTAATTTTACTCGACGAACAAGTAATGTAGCTACGTTAATTTGTACTTTGAAGTCGTACTCTCATCTCAACGCCATTGAGTAAAAATTTTTCTTGATTGAAAATATCGGCATGAAGATGTCCAATCAAATCAACATTTTTGCTCTTCTCAGTTAATTTTTGTCGCTTATTATATCCTGGATTAGCAGCTATATCTGTATAATCCATTTTTCCAGCTTGATCACTATACCATAAAGTTGAAGTAAGGTGAGATTTTTTAGCATCTTTTCCGCAATTTAATAAAGTTTCAACATATGCTCTGTAGGCGTACGTATTGTTACGAGGAGATACAAGTTTTTGATTTAAATATATGTCCACTTGACTAAAAATTCAATGAAGCCAGTTATTAATAGGTGCTACATTAGCATCGTCATCCAAGGAAGAATTATCAGATTTAACAAATTTTGCGTTTATATAAATTATGGTTTGAGATAAATCAAGAGAGTCTTCTCCATGGCCAGGTATTACAAATTCAATGGGTGCGTCTTCAGTGATAGAGGATAAAGGTTTATAATTTACCCATTGTCCACTTTTAATACTAGTTTGTGTAGGAGGTATAGCAAATAAATCTAATTCTGTTTTTATACATTCACAAGATTGCGAGTGTAGAAATGCCATTTTAGTCAAATATGTCGGTCTGTCTAGAACGTTTCTTGTTCTTTACGGTAGCACGTACAGTTTTAAAATAAGTAGGTTTCTTAGTTAATCGCTACTTTTTATAACCAGCCCCACTGATTATTTTTTCAATTTTATCTTCAGCTTTACGTTTTAAATTGATCCCTGCTTCAGCGAGACGTTTCTTAAATGATTCTTTTGGTGACTGTTTTGTTGTCAAATCACCCAGAAAATTAAAGCCTATGTTAACTGCTTCTTTACCAAGTGCCCCTACCCCTTTTTTTATTAACGGAAAAATACTTCTAAACAATCCACTGAAGAAACTTCCTAACCCATGGCCCTTTTGAAATTGATTTCCTTTATATACAGCCCCAACACCATTTCCGGCCTGTAAATTGTAATATTCCTGATACGGACACGTTTTCATGATGTTCGTCGGAAATGTAGTTTAACACTCAACGTTCCAAATTGAAATGGTGTTAGAAAACCATCATTGGTCCTTATATCTATTTCTGTATTTGAAAATTCTCTTCTCAGCAGAGGAACGAAATGAGGTTGAGCGTATATCATTTCATTAGATCCAAAAACATACTTATCAGTTTTAACGTGTACAATTCTAATAACTGAGTAACATCACCAACTAGCTGAGGGTCAATTATGTCACAATAAATAAATAACTGTGGAGGAATACCTAATATTAAATTAGGTAAATTAATTGAAGTTTCCTGCTCAAATATATCAGTAAATGGTGGGTAACCAAGTTACAATGCTAGCCGAGGAGATAGTTTCAGGGAATGGACATCTGTCTTTTTGAATTGTGCTGCCACTCGTTTTTCTATTTTATCATAAGTAAATGTTACATATTTCTTAACTGCTGTATCCTCATTCATTTCTTCCACTGCCCTATCAATACTTTTATTCATTTCATGTATTACTCCATCAATACTTTCATAATTTTTTGTAGGAATTTTTGCATGTATATTTACTGTCGCATTTTCTTCTTGCTTTGGTTTTAACATCATTTTAACTTTATTTTCTCTTTCATTACCATTGTAGATCGAACAGGGATATATAATTTCTGACAGTGCAACCTCCCAAGAACCATTTAATTTTATATTCTGAGGTAGCTGTGTAGTATAACTTGTGGTTTTATTATTAGGAAAATATTGCATAGAACTATTACTAGGCAAAGTTATAAAAAATTCTTTCTCATTCATTATTTAATACACGAAGTGAATTTGCAGAAATCCAGGAATTAAAATTATCACTGTAACCTCTCCACTTGACAAGTAATTACTTACTGCTGCCTGTGCCTTTTGTAGCTAAGATTTGATCTACTTTATATATTGTATCAGATTCTATATAAACTCGCTGCAGCTCGGTTTTGTAGAAAGTGCCCTCTATGACTTCATTATTTAAATCTTTTATTTTATAAACAATAGGAATTCTGTTACTAATCGCATTTATTTTAAATAATTCCTCACTCTAATTAGATTCGTATCCCTTCTCAAACATATTTTTATATTTGGATATACGTACAATATCTCCAATTTTAAATTTTTGCTGATTATCTTTTATTTTTAGTTTATTTTTATTTTGAATTCTCCATATATCTAAAATATTATTATCATTTACTTCACTAGGAGACATTTTTATTGATCGATGTTTTGTTTTATTATAAGCAGAAACCAAATCCTGTAATACATCCACATATCTATATGTATTTTTATAAGTAAAATAACGATACATTTTTGTTTTCAAAGTTCTGTTAAATCTTTCAACAAAACAAGCATTTATATCGGAATTATGCGTCACATATAATTTAACATCATTTTCCTTTAAAAATGAGCGTACTGATTTTGCAATGAATTCCGACTCCTTATCCGTCTGTAAGTAAATTGGTTTTCGCTCATTAAATATATTTCCAAATGCTTGAATAACCGAGTAAGGTTTCTTATCTTTTAACGGAACCGCTTATGCATACCTGCTAAATACATAGATGACCGTTAAAATATATTTGTAATTATCGTTGTATCGGCTTAATTTGCGCAGATCATTCAGATCGGCTTGGAACAGGTCATTTATATTTGAAACATTATATTTATTTCTTACAAAATGCTTTCGCACTGTATGTAATGTATATGTATCCTGCGAACTAATCCATTTTCGTATATCTTCCGCTTTATATCTAACTTTCATAGAATTTATAAGATTATTTACGCCTGAAAACCCTGCTGGATTCGTCGCATCAAAATAAATTTTAGATAAACTTTTATCCATATTACAATGTAAATCGCTTCCATTCATTTTTTTAAACTTTTGCTGTTTCAGACGATTCGTCTTTTATATGATCTCGTCTTCTTTTATTTTTCGCAGGAGTTTCATTGACTGATATAGATGTAAAAAGTTTTTTCTTCGAGGATTATTAATTAACTCTAATGGAATATTTATTTCTTTTAGTGTATTCAAAAAATGTCACCAACCTTCAGGATTACTACGTTTTCTACGTCTTACAATATCCCCAACTAAATTTGATATATTTAAACTTGGAATTTGTTTTTCATGAATTGAAACTAGACCTTTTTCATTCCATGTAACTGCCCCGTCTAATTTTAATTTTTCTAGTATCAATTGAGCTTTTTCTTGATGAGATTTGGGAATAACATTTATTATATTTTTGGTATTGTCTTTCGTTTCTGCTGCTAGTTTTGGTTCTGAAATAATTTCCTGTTTGATTGATCTTGTTTCGCCGTCTTTGTTCTCTAAAGCTAATTTTGAATCTGAAGTAAATTCATGTTCGATGGATAATTTAATAGGTTCTCTATTTTGTTTCTGAAAGTATAAATATCTTTGTAATATTTCTTGGTACTTTATCCATTTTTCATGTTCTGATGATTTTAAACTTAGAATATTTTTCATGTCTTTATCCAACAGACTAGTTATAGTTTCTTTTTCATTATTATTATTACTATGTAAGCGATTTAAATTTTCTGGTGATAGTAAGACCATTTTTCTAGCATGCTCCATTTTAATTTTAAATAAGCTACTTAGAACCCCGGTTAACAAAGGTGCTAATAAAAATGGTAGGAATGCTCCGCCAGACTGAACTAACACCCGTTTTTTAGCTTTCCAACTGTCACCACGTTTTGTAAGTTTCCTTAAAATGTTTCTGTCTTATAAGTGAAGCTTGCTGTTTTCGACTGAGGGGAACTGTACCATGTAAAATATTATAAACACATTCACAAATGCATTTAACAGAGTTACAGTCAGCGTTTTTTAATAACGCTAGCCTGTGCTTTGATTTCATTTCATTTACTCGCAGATATTCTGCATGGTTTATTACAGCGCTGCTCATTGTTATGAAATAATTGTAGGCATGTGTTTGTTGCTGTATTTATACTTGTTTTTAGGTAAATAAATATATGTAAGCCGTCAAGTGACGTTCGAAAACGCAGCCAATCAGGTGTGTTCTGTTTAAGATCGAAAATTAAATAACCGTGTGGTTCTGAAGTTACTCGCAGATATTCTGCATGGTTTATTACAGCGCTGCTCATTGTTATGAAATAATTGTAGGCATGTGTTTGTTGCTATATTTATACTTGTTTTTAGGTAAATAAATATATGTAAGCCGTCAAGTGACGTTCGAAAACGCAGCCAATCAGGTGTGTTCTGTTTAAGATCGAAAATTAAACAACCATGTGGTTCTGAAGTTGCATCGCTGTATGCTTCTTGTATAAATTTTACATTTTCTGGAAGTATTTGTAGTGACAGATGTAATATTTGCGCTTTGTCACGAGGATTTTTAAAATAAATTATATAATTTGCATTGAGGGATATGTCTCCTTTACCTTGGTGAAATAAATTTTGAGTAAGGAAAACACAACAAACAACTCGTTGATCTGCTTCAGACTTCAAATCATCAATTATTATTTTAATGAGGATCATTGCCATCTATGTTTTCGATATCAGGTATACCTTCAACAAACTGTACTCCTTTTATTATACTAAATAAGTTCTGCCAGGCTCCATACTGCCAAGAAATTTTTCCAAAATTAGTATCACTCATGTCTATAATATTCGTTAGAAAATTTTTAACAAAGTAAGATTTTCCACTGCCGGAGGGTCCAGCTATTATAGCCGAAAACGGGCGTTGAAATTTATAAGCCATTTTGTCAATATGGTGTATGAAATAATACTAAAGTATTTGTAAATTTATTTAATATATTTATTACTATCAAAATACACATATAAGCAAAATTTATTATTTATACATTTCAACATAATATATACATATACTCCGAATAATTATACTTCTACAAATTCCAATAATGTTGCTTGTTTGCCAGGTCCATATTGTTTACACCTGTATATTTTAAACTCCATGAGGTAACGGATTTTTTCAACTGAGATAATTCTGCATCGGATTATCAAAACGCGCGGGAAGGTATAGCATGAATTCTTCACACTCTGCTATAATCTTTCTTACAAATGTTGTATTTACAGCTTGTATGTCAACTAGTTTATACAATTTATCTTTTACCAAGTCCGATATCTTCATGCGGGGTTTCGTATCTGCCAACTGCCCTCGCAGATTTAGTATAGAAAAGTCCATATCTAATAACAAATTTTACAAGTGAATACAATAAATAATTAAATGATATAAATATAACTTTACCTAGCTTGTTCTTATTACTGAATAGTGAATACTGATGTCTTCAGCAGACCTTTTTCGATACTAACAGAATTTACAATACAAAACTTGCATTTATATATTATGCATATGGCTGTTCTCTCTTTCATCCTTGAAATACTTTAAGTTTAAATAAATATTTCAACTATATTCTTACAGACAACTTTTCATATCATAAAATTATAATTATATACCATACACATTTTCGTAACATTACTATATCATTACCAAAAATTTCTATATTACTCAAAGTATCATTAGCTTGCAAATAGTTTTCAAATATCACGTCATAAAAGCAATTATCATTGCCCCAAAATATTCACATCAAAATTTAAGTGACAGGTATGTGTCTACCTTACTAACATTGAAAGATCTTTACCAAACCATTTCAAAAATTTAAAATTGATTCTTATCTGCAATTGCTCACAGTATCCACTAATATCGTGTCATTAAAAGTAAAAATAACTACATTAGAATTTAAGTGACATAATGGGCAGTTAATATTCCATCAGAATCAGATACTTTACATTTTTAAAATCCATTCGAATATAATTATCAATCATTAGCAAATATTCAAACATCATCGTTTACCCAAAAATATTGTCACAATACAATTTTAAGTCGCAGATAATGGCAGTTATAAACTCATTAGTGATTTTTAAACTTGGAGTTTCGAATGCACAAATGAAACTAACCAATATATGCACAGATATTTTCCTATCTATTTTTAAACAAATATTTATTTATCTCAAATTCCTATCAATAATTAATAACAATTTTTCTCCCAAGGCCGGCGCCGTCTTAATGAGTTTTTAATTACATGTTGACGCGCAACATGGGGGTACACTCACTACTAACCTATTTACTTAATGTCACGAATATATCTATTAAAAATTATATTATTATATAAATATATCTAATTCAGAAATCGATGTTCGACTGTGTTTGGGATGGAGATGAATACAAAAGGTAATAATTCTTCGGACTATCAGTCAAATAAAATTTGTTTATCCTACGCCAACGTTTCGATTATACAATAATCTTCATCAGGGTATGATACAAGAGTGAAATAGTACATGCGAACAACAATTATACCACAAAATTACAAAAAATATAACATAAAATGAACAATTCTGTAAGTTTTATGTTATAATTTTTGTAATTTTGTGGTATAACTGTTGTTCGCATGTACTATTTCGCTCTTGTATTATATTGTAGAGCCCTGATGAAGATTATTGTATAATCGAGACGTTGGCGTAGGATAAATAAATTTTATTTGACTGAAAGACCGAAGATTTAATACTTTTTGTAACCATCTCCAATATATTTAATATTTCTTTTTCTTTTTGAATAATGTATTAATGTGCACAAAAGTCCTGCAAAGCATACTATATTAAATATGAATATATAAATAAATACATTGTAAAGCTAATGTAATTCAAATGCTGAAAAGCAGGTTTAATAAACATTTAACTTGATTTGATTTGTAATGCCCCTTCCCCCATTCCTCTGTAACAAAATCATGCTAGTTATCTCAAAATATATATTCCATTGCCAACTTTTTGAGAATACTCGCCATACATAATTTGCTACCATTTTTTGTTTCAAACTACATACAAGAAAAAATTATTCTTTGTCTATTTCGAAAATATAATAGTTTCGTTTTGTAGTTCAAAAACAAAAGAAGAAACAAAATCATTGGAGTTACCATTGAAATTGTCTAGAAAAATTGACCATGGTGCAAATACGGTATTCACACGGAGAAAAATTGGTATTGTAAAATTGGTAATTAAAGCATAGTAAATATTGTATAATAAAAAATACAATAATTATCAGACCTTTCTATTATAATACATAGTATCAAATGTTACGTATTTAGTTAATTTTGCTGTTGAAATATAGTGATTTCATTATTGTTTCATTTACCATAATTATGTTTATTACAAACATAAATTATTTAAAAACTACGTAGTTACTATATATAATAGTATTATTAATAATAATATATAGTAAATTTTTAGTACGGTAACATTTACTATACTTTTATAGTAGATAATACTATAAACATAGTACTTACAACGAGTACCATTTTTGAGCAGTTTCTTGCTTCGGCGGCGACCGGCGACGACAGTGAACGTTGTAGCGTCGTAGTAACTAAGAAACTACGTAGTTTGTAAGGTAGAGTTTAGATAGTGCATTGCATTGTGAATTATGGAAGATGTAAATCAGTTATTAGACTTATGGGATTTATCCCACCTCAAACCTACATTTGAAGGTAAGATATTAATTACTTATGAGTATTTATATTTATATTTAAATAGCCATATTCTGTTCAATGGTGGTTGAAAGACTATAAAAACACTGACAATTGACAATAATACATCTATTTTTTATTTTTTATAGTTTAATATAAAATTATACATGAAAGTGGCAGCTTTCGTTGCGATTTTATTTATTTATTATTATTATTATTATTATTATTATTATTATTATTATTATTATTATCATCTGTAAGACACAGTTTTGAACAGAATACGGTCATAAGTCTTAAATCACAAATTTCAATCACTATTTATTTTATTTTATTTATTTCATGCAGAAAATAATATCAGCATAGACATTATGCTATAAATGGAATCGGAGCATTTGAAAGAACTAATACCAAAATTGGGAGATCGACTCAAATTTCAAAACCATAAGAACACATACGTAACCCTCAGCACGCCTATAGATCTAGATCTGAACGTAAATATAATTTTTGTCAAAAACACTTGCATATATAATAATAATTAATTATCAGAGGGTATTATTGATATTTTGATGACGTTTAAATGTCGTCACTCATGGGTTAACGGTGTCTATACCATTTGTTGCCAATGTCATATTTAATAATAATTAAAAATAATAATTTAAAATTTTTATATTGTTGTAGAGTAATGAGAATGTGTCAGATAATACATCTACGAGTACATTAACTTTATACTCAATTTTATTAATTTATTTAAAATTACTATTGCTAATATATTATTTCGCAACTCAAGAATATAATTCATATGATTCATGTTCAGAAATAATAACTTTAAGTTGGAAAATATTGTCAAATTAGATATGGACCATTGACGTATTATATAAATGGACGCAACGTAGGTACTGCTTTACTGTATAAGCATTGACGCACACCTTAGAAAAGGATAGAGCTAAGTTAGGGGCAAAGTCAAAAGATAAAAAATAACACAGAGTGCTTAGGAATATTCATTTTATTCATTATAAATGACAAAGTAAAATATAGTTCATATTCGATTTAACACAAAATATTTCATTCGTATATTAAATTATTTGTAAAAATAACAAATATAGAAAAGTACTTTTGGTTTAGCTAATATTATTTATTTAAAACTATTTTTATATACATTTTAGGTATAGTCCGTCGATTGAAAATGATTTCTGCATCACAGAATGTTTGGATGGCTTGAAATTGTGTCTTCTAACTGCAATAAGCCAGTCTGTTCACAGTTCATCTTTCGGAAATCTACTCGAAAAACATTCATATAAGATATGACAGTTTAGTTTACGACGAATAAGAAAGACTTGTGAAATTTTATACCTTTTTGATAACGAACTGTGCATCCATTTTAAAAGAATTCTGAAATATAAATGATATCACACTTATATGCATAGCATGAATGACAGAACATAACCTGCATTACCAGCAAGCTACATTCAAATTATTTCTATTTCTCATTAAATCAAAATTACTCACCTTGTATTGTAACTAACTCTTAGTTAGAGATTTGAATATTATTTTTACTAATATTCTGAGGAAATATATTGCATTTTTACTAGCTGTCACTACTGTCAGACCAGCAAACAAAACAACAGACCGCAACAATGTTCTTCTTTGACGTTGCCCCGCTTATCTATCTTTCCTTTTCTAAGGTGAGCGTCAATTCCTCTCTCTCTACGTTGGGTCCATTTATGTAATATGTCAATGATATGGACGCATCAAAATAAAGGAAGATCGCTGTCAATTGAAATTTATTTATATTAATGAAGTGTTGAAATGATGATTTTTAAATAAACCGCAATATTAAAGATCTTATATAGTTTTGAAACATCCATATCCAATTTACGTCTATATTTCAACTTGAAGTTAAAACTGATATAATATTCAAATTAGAAACTGAACAATAACAATCTAATTGTAATTAATCGTTATTTTCATTATACTATATACCTACTCAAATATATATATATATATATATATATATATATATATATATATATATATATATATATATATATATATATATATATATATATAGATCGCCCATTTAATCTGTTCCCGCCTGAAAATTCATAAATAGGCAATCCATGTTACATTTCGTAAGTGACTTGGTTTATTCGATTTAAAGTACTAATATTTACCAAGTGGCTTATGAAATGTATTCTGTTTTGCCTATTCTTAAAATTTCAGGCAGGAACAAATAAGATGAGCTCCCTGTACCTATATATAAGATATATGTAATATTTTATTTTATTTTTTTTAGGAAGGAGACAACATGGAAATTGAAGTAGAGAAAAATAAAAACAAACAACCATATATAATTTTCCAAAATGATAATTTTTATCTCATGTTAGAAAAAAAAAATAGTTCATCTACAAACACACAGCATAATAAATGCAGTTGATATTCTATATAAGGCGCAGTATATATTCAATTTTGAATATAATAATAATTAAAAAAAAATAAAAAATTTCTTAGACTGTTTCATTTATAATATAAAGGATACTCCAGTTATCCCTACGGTGGGCACACTTATTATAGCCTTGGCGCAAGTATAAAAATATTATTATTTATATATAATAATTTTAAACTTGTATTTGCTATTTTCTCGTATACTTTTGTACTTATGTATTTATATACATATGTGTAATGGGAATGCATATTACTTAATTTTTATTTTGTAATAATTGTGTTAATACAATAAATAAGTATTATACAAATACTGCATTTATTTCACCCATATAAGAATTATACTTAATATCAAAAATTAAAATTCAATGTAATGAAAGATTATTTGTTAATAATTAAAAGATAATAATTAAATTTTTGTAGTATGAATTTTAATATAATAATACTAAATTACTAACAATATCAGATTAAATATGTGTATCAAAAATTAAATTTTACTTTTTTAAGGTTAAACTAGTAATAATATTAGATTAAATTTGTGTATCAAAAATTAGATATTACTCTTTACAGATTAATACAGTAATGTCAGATTAAATTTAACTATAAAAAATTAAAGTTTACTTTTCTTAGATTAAATTTCAGAACTAAATTTTAATTTTTCATGCGGTTACTTTTCAATCTTATGTTATAATAAATTCTTTTTTATTCTCAAAAGATTAAAAATAGTTGTAATCTTTCAAATATCGGTTTTCAATCAAATAGATGAGATTCAATTTTGGTCTTTATAAAATTAAAAATTAAATCTATTTGGCATATATTTTAATCTTCTGATTTGAGAGTGATGGTTTAAGTTTCGCTTAATACTTGCTCCCTCTCTTCTGCACCACGTTTAAGATCTAACAATTTATTTTTAATAATTTGTTTTGTTTTTATTAAATTTTCTAAAGTGCTGGTTTCACTCATTATAATACATATATACACAAATAAAAATAACATTTTTACGTACTACTACTTATATATTTTTCAAAAATTGATCGAAACCTTTTCTGTAACGTCCATTAAATAAATTACAATCCTTGCTTATTATAGCAAAACCATATTTATCCAACAGTTTGTACAAAAAAATTTAAAAGCATTAAAAGACATATCTGTATTTACATGATCATTATATATATATATATATATATATATATATATATATATATATATATATATATATATATATATATATATATATATATATATATACGTATGTATGTATGTATATATATGTTTTAGGTTTTATTTATCTTGTTTAACCTTTATGTGACTGAGAAAAAATACACCTTCTAATGACGACGTAGGTACCCGGGTACCACACTTTGGATGCGCAATCTAGCAGTATTTGTATGCAAGATAGTGGTGGGGAGACGAACTGCAACGTATGACTGACAAGATTAGACTTATATGAATATCAGTAACCATTCATCTTTCGAACTACTCGTATATGATTTGTCCGCTATAATCCTTTCACATATTTTTTTTGTGCTTATAGTTTATTATAAAGGCGAATTTTATAATTTTTACGAGGATGTGTGATAATGAGGCTGCTCCTAGTTCCGTTTCTTTTCCAAAATCAAGATGGCGGAGGACGAGGTAAGATATAAAAAATATTGTAGTTACAGATCTTGTAACTAGAACAAGACGAATATATTCCGGATATCGATTCCGAGCAATCTGATGCAGAAATAGAACCTGTAATCGAAGAAGAAGAACCATATTCAGATGGAAGTTGTAATGAAGAAGAAACGCTTACACAACCCGCAGTTTTGGCTGGTAAAGATGGTACTCGATGGATTGATACTCCATTACCAAAGCGCAGACAATTAGCCGAAATATCCTGCGCGAAAGAAATGGAGTACCAAGTTGTAGTGCATTATATACGGCTAAAGAAACTTTCAAATCCATTATGTCCAATGAACTATGTACCATAATTCTAAGGGAAACTAATAGGAAAGGCATACAAGTGACCAGAGATTACAACGAAAAGCAGGAGCAGAAGTATTAAGATTACAAGCGACAGCCACCACCACCAAAGGTTTTCAAGGCATTTACTGAGAAAGAATTCGATGCATTTTTAGGAATACTTATTGCAGCAGGTGTACACAAATCTAATAAGGAACATATTTCTGAAATGTGGAAACTTGAATCTTTACCTCTTATTCGTGCGGCTATGTCTCGTGAACGCTTCAAAATGTTTCTAAGATTTATTCGTTTTGATAATGCGAATACACGTGCTGAACGATCTAAAACCGACAAAGCTGCTCCAATTCGTGATATATGGATAATGCTAAATAGTAATTTAGAAAACAACTATAAGCCGTCTGAATGTATAACAGTGGATGAACAACTACTTGCTTATAGAGGACATACAAAGTTTACTCAATACATTCCTTCAAAACCGGCAAAGGACGGGATAAAAATTTTTTGGGCTTGCGATGCGGCAAATGCTTATCCTTTACAAGGTAAACTTTATACTGGAAAACCACCAGATGGTGAACGTCAAGTCAATATTGGTGAGCGTACAGTTCTAGATTTAGTTGCTAAATATAAAGGTTCTGGAAGAAATATAACTACAGACAATTTTTTTACAAGTTTACAACTGGCCCATAACTTGAATTCTTGGAACTTGACTTTAGTAGAAACCGTTAGAAGAAATAAACCTTTTCTTCCTCCCAATATGCAGCCGAATAAAAATAGAGCTATAAACACCACCAATTTTGCATTTAGTAAAGTAGCAACTATATGTTCATATGTGCCCAAAAAGAACAAATCGGTTATTCAATTATCATCAATGTATACGACAGGCAAAGTAAAGCAAACTGCCGCTGCAAAACCTGAAATTATAAAATATTATAATCAAACCAAAGGCGGCGTCGATACGATGGATAAAATGTTGGCTGAGTATACAGTAAAGCGTATAAATCGTTGGCCGCTAGCATTTTTTTTACAATATGGTTGATGTTGCTGCATTGAGTGCGTACATAATTCATATGGAGCACAATCCTAGGCTTACATCAACCGACCGACGGCGGAGATTTCTAAAAGATCTTGCAATTGAGTTATGTATGCCTGCTATACAAACTCGAAGCACTATTCAAAAAGTTGTGGGCAATCATTTCACACGTTCCTCGATAGAAATGGTTCTAGGACGCCAAATTACAGAAACAGTCGTTACAGCAGCCAGAGATCAACCATCTCGTGATACTTCTGGGCGTATTTTGGTAGTTGGAAAATGCCACATTTGCCGAGAATTGAACCACAGACAAAGAAAGACGCGAAAAGCATGTAACTCTTGTTCTAAACCAGTTTGTAATGAGCACTCTGTAACCAAGCCAGTATGCGACACTTGTGACCAACAGGCAAATTAATCCTATTATGACTTGTTTGTATTCTTTGTATATTTCTTTCTAAACAAAAAAATGTAAAAATACTGATTTTGTTTTTGTTCTCACCATAGTTTCTATTTAATTTCACACAAAACTTACATAGGTACCCGGGTACCCACACCGTCATTAGAGGTTGTAATAATTTTGGGCTCCATTTTCTCATTAAAAAATTAATACTTTATATCTAAATAATATAATAAAGTGTAATATAAAACAAGTTTAGAGATGTCACAGAATCTCCAAACTCAGCGACTTTAAACATAAAAAATATTGATATTTAATACCACAAAATGCACCCGTGTACCCTTCCAGTCATATAAAGGTTAAAGATAATTAAATTTGCATTATCACGTATGAGCTGTTTACAAATTCGGGAATATGTCTGTATGATACAAAATGTTTCTATATTAAAATGTCTTCCTTGACAGAAATAGTTTGGTAAGTGTTCTTGTTGATCCGTTGAAATATGATCGATAAATATAGAATTTGGCAATACTTTATCAAGAGGAATTAGTTCTGTATTGTTTGTATATGGGAAATATATGATACCACTAATAGACGTTACGATTTTTTGCAACATTTGATATTTTGTTCATGTAATGATTTTGAATATACATAGACGTTTTCAAATCGCAATCCATTTACATTTGTAAGTAATGAAATCATTGTTTGTTTTACCACACTTTGATGGACCACAGATAATACACCTTACACTATTCGTGAAAAATTCACCATGTTTACTGTAACATTTTTGATCACTTTCAATATTCTGTACTTGAAATGCACAATGTTGCGTTTAAACTTAATTTTTTTATAAATATGATTTAATAACAATCTTCACCGTTATTTATTTATATTAGTACAGTGTGTGAATTGTAGACAATAACATACAATGGAGTCACGTAATAAAAGAGTGTATTTCGCGACGCAGTTTATAATGCTAGAAGAGCGTTTTTAAAGGAATCGCAGAAGGATAATGTATATAAATTAATTCCTGAAACTTTAAATGCTGCCCGGAAAATTGTAAAGAAACGTAAAAATGAGAAACACGAATCACCGCGGGTTATACCGATACCGAAAACAAGTAAATTTTTACCAGCTCTTATTCCATTATTTGTCGAATTGTCTGCTCTTGGCGGTTTAGCTGGAAGTGTTGCAGGCATAGCAAAAGCAGTAAATGATGCAAAGTCTGCCAAACAACAATTGCTTCAGGCTCAAAGACATAACAAATCTATGGAGGCCATGGCACTTGGAAAACGAGGAGATGGATTATATTTGGGGAAACATAAAAATGGATTAGGATTACATCTTAATCCACGATTAAAAAAAAAACTTCCAATAAGAGCGTTAACTGATATTGATTTAAAAAAATATGCTAAAAGAATTCGATATTTTCGCGGAATTTATATGCGAGATAATTCACCAAACTTAGGTCCTTCACACAAGGAATCAGCAATCTTAAATTTAGATGGTAAAAATAACATTGGATCATACTGGGTATGCTACAAGAAACGAAATAAATTAATACACAATTTTGACAGTTTTGGAAACTTAAAACCACCCTCTGAACAAATTAATTATTTTGAGAAAGATGTAAAAATAAAGTATAATTATCAACGTAACCACGTATTTAATTCATTTAACTGCGAGCATTTGTATTTACAGTTTCTTCTAAATAATAAAATATAATGTTTACAATTACACTCACAGGGCGAAAGTCTGAATTAAGTGCAGATTTTTCACCGTCTCCACATTTAACAGCAGAAAATGATAACGATAATGATGGGGAGTGGATTATACGCTTTGTTGACTTTCAATCTTATAATTGCAAACCCGAACATTCCATGGAAAAAATAAATTTTACTACTACGAAGGAAATATTTTAAAATCTATAACAATCCTAATTGTAGCATATAATATTGAAGATTTAAACTATTACAAAATATTTTTTTGTGATATAGATGACGATCATTATAAGGATAAAAAAGATAAGATGAAGTTTCAACTTACACCGAATAACAATACTATAGTGTCATATTTCGTGTTCAAATAAAATAGACTTTACCAAAGAAGACAGTATTGGATCTTTGTTGGGATTTAATAAAAGAATTCTCGATGAAAATAAAATACATGAATCTGATCATAGACTAATATCACTGTATAGACTACTACTAACGTATATGAACGCTAAAAAATTCCTCGAAATAGTAGCGACATCTCTTGCCGCGGAATGGTAGTATACCCCTGTAGCGACGCCTCTTGCCGAGGAATGGTAGTATAGCGAGTGTAGCGATAAGTTAGTTAAGATTTCCAGATTATGAGAAAATAATGCTGAAATTTAAATAATACAAGTAATAGACACAGAGAGAGAAAGGATATCTTTGGGAAGATCTGCCGATATTGGAACACAAGCATTAGTTTTCATGTTGAGAGGATTATTTTCTCCTAGGAAACTTCCAATAGCGCATGTTATAAGCGCAGGTCCTGTTAAAGGTCACATTTTAAAGGATTTAGTACAACAAATGATTTTAAAAGTACAAAATTTGGGATTTACTATACGAGCTGTAATATGTGACCAGGGTTCAAACAATCGAAAATTATTTAGTTTATTGGATGTTAATGAAACAAATCCTTATTTTTATATAGACAATAAAAAAAATTGCTCTACACGACACTCCACATCTTTTTAAAAGTATGAGAAATATTTTATTAAAAAATGATATTCATATAGATAAAGCAAAGGTATCTTGGAATGACAAAAATTACTTATTTTAATGATGAAAATATTACACGCTGTTTGACAAAAATTACAAACGCACATATTTTTCCAAATTCATTTCAAAAAATTAATGTTAAACTTGCCACTCAGATATTTAGTCGTTCATTTTCTGCCGCCATAAAAACAGCCAAACAACTTAAAATAGTCTATACAGAAACTGCCCTAGATACTGCTGAATTTATTCAAAACTTAAACGATATTTTCGATTGTTTGAATAGTAAAACCTTAAATAATATAAATCCTTTTAAATGTGCCGTATCCTCTTCAAGTCCACTTCTGGAAGAAACATTGGATAATGTTATACATAGGATAAAGAAATGGAAAGTTTTTAATAAAAAAGGAACTGTTCGGAAAGACATCTATTGTATTTCTGGATTATTACAAACAATTAATGGCATTATCCAGCTATGGAAGTATCTAAAAAATGAAGAAATTTTATTTTTAACTAACAGATTGAACCAGGACCTCCTTGAAAATTTATTTTCATCTATTAGGAGTATTAGGAGGCATGGCGGACACAGTACTAATCCCACAGTAAAATTATTTCGAATTGCTTTACAACGAGCTATAATTTCAGGCTTAAAGGATCAAGTAGAAAATTCAAATTGTGAAATTGATAATAATAAATACATTTGTGTAGATTTAGAAGATAAAAGCGAAAACAAAAATAATACGGATGAAAATGTTGATAGTAATGTGGTTGTGGAAATATCAACTTCTTCCTCCGATGAATCAACTGACCTAAGTTTAAATTTTAAGACAGGTACAATGAGATCCAATAGTAGAGTATATTTTTGTGGATTTTTAGTGAAACGGTGTATTGAGAAATTCAAATGTGAAACGTGCAATAAAAACTTCATACAGCAAAGAATATGAGTGATCCAGATCAACTATTAATAACAAATAGAGACTATTCTTCTAATGTACAAATACATTATTTGAAAATACCAACTAAAGATGTTCGTCAAATCATAAATTTATGCTGCGAAATTTTTTCAAATGATTTTAAAAATTAACTATATAAAATTGGCATAAAAAATTGTTTGTATAAGAAATGCGTTAGTATAATTTCGAAAAAAATGGCAACCTGGTTTGATGAATGCAAAATTCATAAAGAATATATTGTACTCTATGGAATTCATTGCTTAATAATGAAGCATGTGAAATGGCTTAGTAATGACTTAAAGAACAAATTAGTTTCTGATAAAAAATTTAAAAAACTGAAAAATAAATAAATATTCCTAATTCCAGTACGAAATATATTTTTCTACATTACAGCATTTATTATTATTATTATTATTATTATTATTATTGTTATTATTATTATTATTATTATTATTATTATTATTATTATTATTATTATTATTATTATTATTTTATAATTTATATATTTTTTGTAATTCGTATTTAACTTTAATTTTAATATACAGTGTGGGATTAAAGTAGGGAATATTAAAAAAATAGCGAATTCAACCGTTTTTTTTTAAGATAATTATTTAATTAATAATAAATTGTATTTTGACGTTTGCAAAATTTATACTCGTCTGAAAAATAATGTTCGTAACTTGTATGAAATTCAAATATCTTAGCTCGTGTGTATTGACTTGCACTCCGCTACGCGTCGTGCTTCAATTTACAATCGCATGATATTTGGTATTTTTCATAACTTGTTACGAAAATAACTATTTAGTAATGGAATCCTATAGTGATTTTTTCCTTTATAATCATGCAAATAAATCATAAGGTTGCATAAAAAAAATTCTGAGAAAAATCGATCTAAACATTTAATAATAATGAATATTCAAGGTACATACCTTGATAAAAAAAAATCCAAAAATTTTCTGTCAATCTTCAATGCTCTTGACATAATCATTGTAGTTTATTGTAGGTCTAATATTCTACTAAATTGTCATGGCTACGGTATCTTGATTATTCATTATTATTGAATGTTCAGCTCCATTTTTCTCAGAATTTTTGTTATGATTTATTTGCATGATTATAAAGGGAATGGAAATCACTATCGGATTCCACTATTAAAAATCTATATTGTCATTTAATTTTTTTGTGATGACATCATACCTCAGAAACAAATGAAATTGGGAAGGTGAATCGATTATGTATATTGTGTATTTATAAAAACTAAAAGTGACGTGTTGCAGCGTTTTTTTTAAAAAAACGGTTGAGTCCGCTATTTTTTTTAATATTTCATACTTTAATCCCACTCTGTATGTAAGTACGTAAGTGTAGTGTTTAAAAAATATTTATATATCTATGTACGTATTTGCTACGTAATTATTAGAAATAATTATTTTATTTGGTCACTAAAGTGCCCAAAAATCTTAGATAATTATTGTACATGTAAGAAAATTTGAACAGATTTATGGTGAAATTTTGTTACAGAGTAAGTATTTTAAATCAAATATATTAACTGAAATTTTTAATTTACTCTTTAATTTCTTATTTAAAATTTCATTTAATTTGTATAATTTGGCAACCTTTTTACAGTTAAATCTTTGAAATAATTATAATAACTTTTTATTTATAAACTGCTATTGTTTATTTTCGTACACACTTTTAACTAGTATATAAAATTTGATTTGAAAATATTAAAATCATAAATAAAGTAACGTGCCACTACAATCTTTATTTTATTTATTAATTCATTGGAACAAACTTATACTCTTATTAATGCATGTCCTACACATATTTAATCAATCAGAAATTCGATTAATTTAAAGAAAATTCAAACAAGATCCTCCTTCAGAAAGTATAAAAATTCTAATAAACTTCAGTTTGGTAAAATTAATTTTCATATCTGGATATTTATTTATATATTATTTCATTCTTATTTTTTTCACAATTATTTTACTCAGGGGCAACATTTAAATTAATTTACATTTATAATAAATACAAGCACACAGTATAGCGCCAATCTATAAGAAATATATTGTGCGCTGTGCTTCTGCTGGATCACTGCTTAAAGAACGATGCACGGGGGAGGGGGGAAGCGATAAGAGATGAGATGTGGTGTGAGCGTTGCGTTGTAATTGTAGAATAAACAGATATCTACGCGTGGCGCTAGCTACTGATCGCGAACACCACACGCCGCGTAACCCGCTCCGACAAGTTAGTACGCTGAGCGTTTCCCATTTACGTTAGTAGTCTATACAGTGATATTAGTCTATGATCTGATTCAATTGTAAACATTATGAAAGTGAATAGTATACAAATAATTTACAATATTTGTGGAGGATCATATCAAAATAATTCAAGTGAACATATATTACACGTTTTCTTTCCAACCGCAGCGCCAGGATATAAAATAGTTGAAGTGCCTTCAACTATCATTTATTTACGTTAGAATAATTGATAATATAACAATAAAAGTTCTTGATCAAGATAAGGACTTTGTTGATTTTCAAGAAGAAAATATCACAGTTAGATTACACCTTAATCGAATTAATGGGTATTAATTTTAATAATAAAAGGGTCAAATTGACCCTGCGCAATTTTAGTTCGTTAATTGTCCGCACATCTTAAAACTCTACCGATTTGCACTGCCATGTAAATTCGCTTCAGTGTACGAGAAGACAAGACACTGCACGGACGCCCGTTGATTGTTTCAAATCAAGTAAGTATTAATTGTTTTATTATAATTGGGTCAGTATGACCCTGGTGTACCAGATTTGAAATTAAATTTAACATTTATTATTTTCAGTTTTTTCGAACTGTACGGAGAAAATATGTCTAAAAAATATTTATCGGATGAAGATTTAGCCGTTATTGCTGGAAACTTCCTAGATGAAGATCTGGTTTATGATAGTGCAGAGTCGGCTGAAGGTTCTGATCATGTCTCTGAAGCAAGTGATATTGCGAGTGAGGTGTCTATAGCCATTTCTTCAGACAAAGAATATTGTTCTGAAGATGACGAAGCTCCACAAAAACTTTTTGGTAAAAATGGCTACGAATGGAGTACTCGGATTCCAATGAAGAGAGGACGTCCTTTAGCCAGAAACAATGTTACTGAGGCTCGACAAGTAAAAGGCGCGGCAAAAAATCTCAAAACTTCTTTGGAAGCATGGAGGTTGCTGTTCAGTGATGAAATAATCGACAAAATTCGGCTTCATACAAATGAGGAAATAGACCGTAAAGCTTCACAATACAAATCTGCTAGTTTTGTAGGGCATACAGATTTGCTGGAAATAAATGCATTATTTGGCCTTTATTATATCTTAAGTAGCCTTCGTGTATCCAACCAGAATTTAGAAACATCATGGTCGAATGAATATGGAATCAACATATGTAAAGCTTCTATGTTTGAGATTTGATGATAAAAATACGAGACAACAAAGAAGATAAATTCGCACCCATTAGAGAAATATGGGATGTTTTTGTAGAAAATTGCAATCTTTATTATAGACCCGGTGAGTATTGTACTATTGATGAGCAACTACTGGGTATTCGCTCTAGGTGTCCCTTCAAAATGTATATGCCTGCAAAAACTGACAAATACGGTATCAAAATTCTTATGCTCAATGATGCTACCACATTTTACATGCTAAACGCTATTCCATATGTAGGTGCTGTAACTGATAAAGACAATAATGAGACAGTTCCAGATTATTATGTCAGAAAACTTGCCGAACCAATTTACGGGAGCTATCGCAATATCACAATGGATAACTGGTTTACTTCTATACCAATTGCAGAAAAAATGTTACTTCAACATAAGCCAACTGTGTTGGGGACTTTGAGAAAAAACAAAAGAGAAATACCAAAAGAATATTTAGTGAAAAAACCAGCTGGATCATCATTATTTCTATATGATTCGAACAAAGCTTTACTCTCTTATTCACCAAAAGAACATAAAAAGGTGTTAGTTCTTGTTGTATTTTGGCATTACTGTTCATATATTCTGAGATTGGCAACATTGTATAGTTATAATTGGATATATAAACGGCCGCACGGAACTTGTTACTTCTTCTCGTCCGGCCCGTGAATCGTTCAACGAACAAGTACAACGTACACATTTAAATAAAGTGAATAATTTTGTGGGTAAGGAATATTTTATTTATATATACATACACCCTACATCCTACCCTACAAATACGACCAGTTTAACCTAAACCTACAAACAAAATAGTTCTCTCCACCATGCACTGTGATGATAGTATTGATGAAGCTACTGGAAAACCCAACCTGATAATTACATATAATAAAACAAAAGGAGGAACAGACAGTTTTGATCAATTATGTCATTCATACACATGCTTGATCAAGCTGGTATAAATTGTAGAATTCTATATTTTATGGCTAATTCTGACTTGAATATGGCAAAGTCAAAAATATAGAGCATCTTTTCTAAGAGACCTTGGGGTTTCATTAGTGAAACTTTATATGGAATATCGCAGAAATATTCCAAGCGTTCAAGAATTCATTAAAAAGAGAATTTCAGATATCATTGGAGAGCCAATACCTTTAGCTCAAGATACTCCCGTTGTACCAGGAGAGAATAAGAGAAAAAGATGTCAATTATGTCCATATTCCAAGGATAGAAAAACAAGTATAAAGTGTCAAATATGTCAAAAATATATATGTGCAGAACATCGCTCAAAACAGTGCAGTAATTGCTAGTGACCAGAAACAACAAAAGCTGAAGTGCCGAATTATAATTTTATTTAATTTTTAAGAGAAATAATATTTAATTTATCTATATAATAAATATTTTATTTTCTATTTTTGTAACTATTTTGTTCTGTGTACTTCAGTGTAATTAAATTTTTTACGATATAATATAATAAAAATATCATGTATTTCGTGTATATTATTTATAGGTGTCATAATAAACAACAATAATGTTTAGAAAAAAAAAAATACTCGTTGTTTTAATGATTTTTAATTAAAGGGTCATAGTGACCCTGGTGTACCAATATCGTAACTTTGTGAGGGTGTTCCGGTCTAGGGCTAGCGAGCATCAAAGTTGTCAAGATTAGATTTGGAAGGAAGATAGTAGCCGAGACTGAAAATTCGATTCGATGATTTGAAAGACAATCAAATCACGCAGTTACAAAAGACTGTTACCGATTGGTGTATTAAGTACATTGGAACAGAAGACTCCAATATAGGGACACAAGTGCCTTTAATTCAATCTGTACAATTATTTAATTCATTGTAAATAGTTATAAATAAAATAAATGATATATATTATTTTATAAACCTGTCTGTAAATCGAAACAGGAAAACAGCCGTCTTTACTGCAATTTGTAAAAATTATTTATTGTATTGTAAATAGTTATAAATAAAATAAATAAGTAAAAATATATATTTGTTTTATTTTATGAAATAATAACAGTGTCACTTACCAGTAACAGGGTACACAATACACTAAGTTCTATTTTGAAATAACACTTGAATTATCGATAATAAGGAATCCTATGAATCATACGCAATGCCTGTTGGAAATAGATAAAGTATCATCTGTTTTGAAAATAAGTTTATCTAAGGAAAATTCTTATGCGTTCAAAACAATAGATAAAGTCAATATGTCATTTGTTTTTGTTTCGAAATAAAAGATGTAGAAAATATTTTAGAATATTGTTATCATTTTGGCAAATATTTGAAAAATTCATATGCGTTCAAAAAATTAGATACAAGTGTATGTGTTATTTGTTTTATTTTCGAAATAGAGTTGTGGAAAATATTTTGAATATTATTATCAATTTGGCAAATATTTTCTAAAATTTCTACGCGTTCAAACATTAGATAAAGTGTATGTCTATGTCATTTGTTTTTCTTTTCGAAATAGAAGTTATGGAAAATATTTTAGAATATTGTTCTTAATCTGGCAAATATTTTGAAAAATTCCTATGCGTTCAAAACATTGATAGCGCATGTAAGTCACTTGTTTTTCTTTTCGAAATAAAAATTGTGGAAAATATTTTAGAATATCGTTATCAATTATACAAGGGGTATATATATCAGAAAGAGAATATTATTTACTATTCAGTATTAATCGTTTCTGTTCCTGATTATTATCTCCAAAATGAATTTTGAACATTGCGAAATATTCATGTTTCTGCACCCCAAGTGGTAAGTTTTAAATTTGATTTGATAACTTTCAATGTCTAAAACACAAATATAGTTTCTCTCGCAGGATCGAGATACCCCAGGACATTTCGGTGGAGCTTTTCACCGGAAAAAAGAAAAATCGAGAATCGTCTCCTTCACGGGCGATGAAGAAAACGCGATTCTCTAAACTGCCATCACCACCATCTGAAACGGACGTACCCCAAACATCACCCACCCTAAGGCTACTTCTGACGCAGATAGGAGAACCTGCACCATCTTTTCCGGAGGCAATGCAGCTCGACGATGATAGCATCACTGTAGCATCCTCATCATCTTCGATCGTCTTCGAGGAATGTGGTCAACGGTGCTCAGACGTCGAGGATGAGGCACCAACGGCAAAACCTGGGACACCACCATCAGAAACGGTCGTACCCCATACATCACCCAACCCTGAGGCTACTTCTTCAGGGTTGCAGTTCGAGGATGATATCATCGAGGATCTGACGCAGATAGGAGAACCTGCACCATTTTTCCCGGAGGCAATGCAGCTCGACGATGATAGCATCACTGTAGCATCCTCATCATCTTCGATCGTCTTCGAGGAATATGGTCAACGGTGGTCAGACGTTGAGGATGAGGCACCAACGGCAGAATCGGGGAGCATCACCGAGGATGAAGCACCATCGGCAGAAGAGTACAACATCTTCGAGAATGAGACGCCGACGGGACAAGCTGACAGCATCTTTGACGACGACTTCGTTGTCGATGGAAACCTTGCCCTGCTGACAGCTTCTGCCGATGTGGTGCCCTTCAACTTCCCAATAATAGTGATTTTCGTGATAATTAGGATCGACTCCTGGAGTGCCGAATGTTTCCGCTGGATACGTCGCTGCAGAGGTACATAGCTGTGAAAATGTTTCCCAATAATTTTAAAATTTCTATACGCCTCTACAGCGACGTGAAAGCTAAACATTTTATACATATTAACAATATCCAATTATTTAATAATCTACTAGAAAATATAAACTTTGAAGCGATAGGGGTGAACTATAGTGCGTACGGTATAGACGTTTTTGTTTTAAATAATAATCAATTAGAGTGTAAGGTGAATAATAAAAGTGTAGTTTTAGGAAAAATAAATATAAAGATAATTAAATTATTAGGTAAGGACATAATTAATATAAAAGACAGTTACGAAGTGAAATATAGAGACATAAATACTATTTACAAAAAACTTTTACAGAATATAGTAGTGTATAGATTAGCATTTATGTTTGAAAATACTAGTTTTAAGGAGTTTTTTTTATAGAAATGTATGTCTATTATAATAATAAGTTACTTAGGGATGTTAAATGTATATATAATTTTATAGAAAAAGAAAAAAAAATATAATATAATTTGCAACTTATAAGAATAAATAAATATATATGAAAATTTATTGTATTTTTTATATTTTATTTTCTATCCTTTATTAAATATAAAATATTGAGGTACTTCTGATAATGGATAGTTTAAACAGAGAATATAATTATGCAAATAGTCCAGCAACATCAACAGAGCCGTTATATAAAGTCCGACACAAAAATGTTTCTTACTAGTGTGTAGTCATTATTTTCTGGTGCAACTCGGTTTCGAAATGGACTCTCAAGAGAATTATGAAAGTTTTAAATTTGTGAGAACATGATAGATGTTGCGCTAGCGGAAGAAGAAAATTACAACCCCGAGTTAGAAGTAGAAGAAGAAGTTCAACATGGAAGAGGAGGTGTTACACGATATGAAATCCTCGATGATAGAGAGAGATTTGTGAAGAAATTTGGGATACGAGGGAGGCGATTAACTTTTCAACTGGTAGATCCTGCAGAAGGCCAGAATCCAATTGACTGGTTCCATCAAAGTATTCAACAGGTATGATATGAAACTTTTATATAATATGCTTATCTTAAATAAAATATATCTTCACGGTTTTTACCCTTGTTGGTGTAAACCCAAGTCAGCACATTAATAAAGGTCACGCATGTTTCCAAATTAATAATAAGTACGCAATTGCGGAACAAGTATTTATTTCTATTATTATTTAATAAGTGGAGCGGACCTAGATTTCTTTGCAGACTTAGCCTTACGTTGGATATAAATACGACGACGGTATGGTAGGTCAGTAGTGAAGACTTACCTTTGCGAAAGGTATACCCTACCATACAGTCGTCCACTCCTGTAAGTTATCAACATCATATTGTCATTATTAAATTAAATCCTTTTATATTTTGATAACCAAAAATCTATTTATTCTACCCGAACCTCCTTATTCACCCTCTTCTCCCCAAAGTGTACAACAGTCATCAGAACGAGAGAACCGCCACGGCAGAACCAACTGTAAGTACAATATATAATTTCTCCAGTTTGGCAAGAACCCTTCATAATTATTATTTGTTAATTCGCCTCATAAAGGCGGGTTACATTGGGTGTATCAGCTCTGCATAAAACGCAGACATCTTTAATGATAATGATAACATTTTGACTGTGCGAGAGGTTGTCAAAAATCATCGTATAGGCACTCTTACATTAAATGTGTCATTTTAGACATATTTTTGACTATTTCATTTGTTTATGTATTAAATTATACTCTTGTGGATATGGAAGCAAGTGATTTTGTGGGTTTCACATTTCACACCCCTCGTTTGGTAGATGGACAAGCTTGGGTTAGCTTCCGTCGTGTGGAACAGATGCACATAGATGTATTGTGGGCTGCGTTGGAAAAAATTCTGCAAACGCAAAATTATTTTCTGATGGGCAGTTCACAGTGGAGCTAACCCAAGTAAAAACGCCTCAAGGAAGAGGACAGAAGAACTTGAACGGTCATGGTTTTAGTTATGCTGAGCTATGTCGTAGAAAATACGGGATTGTCGAAATTAACAATACCAATAATCTTTGTCTTCCACGTGCACTGGTACTAGCTGAATCTTTCGTCAAAAAGGATCCATGTTTCAAAAAGGTATGTAAGGACACAGACGGAATTCAACGTATAAGAACACAGGAGTTGTTATACAAAACAGGTGTTAAAATACATGAAAACGGAACAGGTATTCTTGAATTAATGGAATATCAGAGAAATTATATTTAATACAATATATGTGTATATGAATATATATATTCTTGGTGATGTGATATTTGAGCGTGCAAGAGATCAAAATCTTCCGAGGTTAAATCTCTTGCATTATCAAAATCACTTTTCTGTTATAAAGAGTTTAACTGCTGCGTTTTTATATAAATATCTCTGCGAGCAATACCATGTGCCGTATAATTTATTAGGACATACTTGTAAAAATGCATGTGCGTTTTGTAAATCATCTCCCTCGTGTATTATTATTATACGCTGCAACTAGTGACATGTGACGAATGTAATAGAAAATTTCGAGGACAAAACTGTCACGACAACCACAAGAAAAGTATTTGCAAAATATTGAAAAGTTGCAAAAATTGTTTAAAGACATTTAATGTTTACAAAAATAAAAATCATGTATGCGGTGAAATTTATTGCAAATTTTGTGCCTGCTATGGAGACCCAGAACATAAATGTTACATTCAGGTAGACACGACTGAAATTAAAGACAGAAATTTGTTTATATATTACGACTTTGAGACACGACAGGAAAAATTAGTAAACGGACACAGATAACACGAAGTCAATTTATGTGTATCTCAACAATCTTGTTCAGTTTGTTGTGACATAAACGATATAAATATTTTATGTAATGCATGTGGTGTTTGCCAACAAATATTTAGAGACGACCGCGTTAAAATTTTTATTTTATATGTTATGGCCCCTAGAAAATCATTTACGTGAGTGACATGCATTGCACATAATGCTAAATCTTTCGATTCACAATTTATTTTAAAATGTTTGGTAGAAAATCTAAATTCAAAACCGAAATTAATATTAAATGGAAATAAAATATTATTAAATTAACCTGCTAAAAATATAAGATTTATTGATTCAATAAACTATATATCCGCGTCTTTAGCTTCCTTACCTAAAGCCATGGGATTAGCAGTTTCAAATAAGAAAGGTTTTTTCCCCATTTATTTAATACACTGGAAAACGCAAATTATGTAGGCCCTCTTCCTGATCCTAAATATTATAGTGTGGCTCATATGAATACTTCGGTTCAACAAAGCTTTTTGGATTGGTATAACAATCAAAAACAAAACGTTATTTTTGACATGAAGGCCTTTTTCGGAGTCAGTAACCATAGCATCTGCTTGTAATAAACATTTCGACGGTTATTTTTGAAGCCGAATACGATCGGTATTATACCACTGAATGGCTACAGGTTGAAAGATAATCAATCTAAGATAGCCTTACAGTGGTTAATATCACAAGAAAACGAGCGCAGAACACGCATCCAGCATGCTGAACATGGTTCAGAGGCTGTAGTAGGTATAAATTTAAAAGTTGATGGTTTTAATGCTCTGGACAAACTGGTTTTTGAATTTTTAGGATGTTTTTGGTACGGTTGTACCTCTTGTTACAAGACTAATCGCGATGAAAAAATTTATAGCACTACAAAAGAAACAATGGAATTTAAGCATCAAAGTACAATGGCAAAATTAGAAAAAATTCAAAATTTAGGAATACCGTTATCAGTATTTGTGAATGCCAATTTAGAAAATATGTAAAACAAGATAAAAATTTAGAAAAAGAATTAAAAATCATCAGCTTTTAAATAATCTACCATTAGAGCCACGCGATGCATTATATGGAGGTCGTACAGACAATACTTCTTTATATAAAAAAGTCAAAAATAATGAAAAAATAAAATATATTGATGTATGTTCATGATATCCATACATTTGTAAGTATGGTAAATACCCGACAGACCATCCAAATTTTTTTGTAGGAACAGAATGTAATTCATTATCTCCTAACAACAATATTGATCAGGGTGAAGGATTGATAAAATGTAGTTTTACCCCCTACTAATTTGTATCATCCAGTGTTACACCGAAAAGCTCATGGTAAACTTATGTTCATTTTATGCCGTACATGTTGCGACAAACTGGAACAAGATAACTGTACTCATACTGACAACGAAAAACAATTCACTGGAACATGGATAGTTGATGAAGTACGATTAATTATTACACACGGGTACAAAATCATCGAAGTGTTGGAAATTTGGCAATGCAACATAGATCAGTATGATCCACTATTTGTGGAATACATGAACCACTTTTTAAAAATGAAGCAAGAGGCTTCAGGATACCCTGAACATTGCAACACAGACGAGTTGAAAGCTACATACATCAGGGAATATTTAGCTCATGATGGAGTAGAGCTAGATCCGCAGCAGATTAGGAAGAATGCTGGCAAACGATCTGTGGCAAAATTAATTCTGAATTCATTCTGGGGTAAGAAAATTATGTCTTTTTTATTATAGCGATTAATAAATTCATTTGTATGTGTTTGGGTAAATTTGCACAAACAGAAAACTGTCCACATACAACAACCGTGTCTTCGCCGGAAGAGCTTTATGAGCTATTAGCTAATCCAGCTATTAATGTTTATAAAATTATACCGGCAAATGATCAGCTGGTGTACGTGAACTGGCAGTATCAGAACGAGGCAGTAGAGCAGTTATCAACTGTGAATGTTGTGATTGCAGCCCACACAACTTCACAGGCCAGAATCCATCTACATAAGCAGTTGTTTCCTTTAGGATATAGAGTTTTATACTATGATACCGATTCCATTATTTATTATGATTCACCGGGTCAATATGAACCAACTACGGGTAATTTTTTGGGCGATTTAACAGATGAATTAACTTGTTTCGGTGCTGGCACCTATGTAACCGAATTCGTCTGTGGAGGCCCAAAAAATTACGCTTATAAAACTTGTTCCCCGGTGAATGATGCAACTAATGAGGTATACAGGGTCAAAGGTTTCACTTTGAATTACAAAAATTGTAAAAAAAAATATTTCAATTGTATTAAAGATTTAGTGTTAGGTAATAGTCATAGAAACCCAGTTGTAAGTTCATTTAGTATTAGGTGTACAGATAATCATAGCGTAATTACAAAAAAAGAAATATAAAATTTAGTACTAATTTTATGAAACGTAGATTAGTAGATAATTTTGATTCATATCCGTGTGGCTTTAAGTGATTAAGAGTAAATTAGTTTTATTATCTATTATTATTAGTTAGGAGTAAGGAAAATATGTATATATAAATTTGAAAATAAAACATTTATTGTTTTGAAAATCATATAGTAATTTATTATTGAAAATTACAAAATTTATAAACATCTATTATTTTGTTATAATAATAAGAATAAAACATATATCTTACAAATCTATCGTTTTCACATTTATTTGTTGAAAATAATTTTACAAAATTATTATGGTTATAATTATTTATTCTAAATAACAAGTATACTAAACAATATTCACCGCATACCGAAGATATATAATCTTGAAAATGGTATGAATTATAGGTCTGTGTTTTCGTAATTCAATTTATGAATTCTTCATGTGTCTTAACGACTAAAACTATCGAAATACATTCCTTGATCCTTACGGTCAATAAAAATTGCGACCCAATGAAATCCTGGTTTAGTGTCGGGATCGGTGTTCACAATAATTGTACATGAATAATTCACACGATACGGTAATCTATTTGCAGCATAAACTCCATAATGTCCTGCATTTTGGAAATTGTTGTGAAATATTGTCTCTATCTGAACCGTATTACCTGTTGATATTCTTAATAAACCACTGTTGCAGAAGATTTACGTTTCTCGTAGCACAGACCATTACTTCATGAGATCTAGGTATTATACACGAGGTGACGGCAGTGTTATCAGATAATTTCAATAACGATGGACATCCTAGTTCAGATAGCTCTGCTATATCACTACGTAAAATTTCCTCTAATATATTATTTTTTTCTGTTCCTTTTACGTAAATTTTATTAGAAGTTTCAAAAATGTTTTTTACTATATTATACAGCTGATTATATTTCACATAACCGTAAACCCAGTCATAACCATGGAAATTATGCTTTAACCAACGGAGTTGTTTTTGATACTTGTCATTCAGTTCCTCTATATTAAATGGCGATGTAAATTCATAATGTTGAAAATATAAATCATTTACAGAAATAACGACTAGTTCTTTTACAATAAACTTGCCCGTATTTCCGTAGAAACTTTGCACATTAACCATATAACTTGTCATGGTGATTGTTCAAAATAAACTAACGTATATCTAACAATTACATTTATTTATTCTGATATAAAAATACAAATAATTATAAAAGATCAAAGTCCTAATTACTTTCACCAACTACTATAATCAACAATTACAGTTCTATTTTTATCTATTTCAATTATGTTATCAAACTCAGCGTACAATACACAGTTTAAGGTTTGTTCAAGAGCTGCTTCGAAAAAAACTTCTATTCTAAGAGATCCATGTTTGGTTAAATTTCAATGATTCAATAAATTAGCAGATAAATGTGGAGTTAAGTCAAATGCCGTTAAACAATATTCCAATGGATAGTCATCTCTGCTGATTTCGTTTCCAGTATTTACAAAATGTATACCAGACGCTGAGAACTATGTATTATACATTTTTATATTTGTTTTCTTCTCCGTGAATGATGGCTGCAATGGTTTTGAAGGTAACTGCTGACCATCTACAAATAAAGATAAATAATTTATTTCAAAATTTTCTAAGTAAAAGGATTGAATCCATAGTCGTCAACGCCTTGTTATATACAAATCCAATAACACATCTTTTAGAAAGTTGGTCTAAGAATATATTATCTAACGATTTTCCTTGTACACCTGATGGAATAGTGATAGCTCTTACTTCCGCTCGAGTGATTGGATATTTAGCTGTATTTATTAGTAATGCTGTATTATGTGCAAGTAATATGTTC